>JASANB010002862.1:0-104142 GCA_030248155.1 Sabatieria punctata | reverse complement strand
ATCACATCACTGCACTGGCGGCAGCTCCTCTCTTTTGCCATTGTCATTGCCTTAACATGTTTCATGATGGCACTGCAAGAGGTTGAACAAATTCTAGCATTTTGATGACATCACTGCACTGGTGGCAGCTCCTCTCTTTCATCATTGTGATTACCTTGGCATATTTCATGATGTCACAGTAAGAGGTTGAACAAATTCTAGCATTTTGATCACTGGCGGCAGCTCCTCTCTTTCACCATTGTGATTACCTTGGCATATTTCATTATGACACTGTAAGAGGTTGAACAAATTCTAGCATTTTGATAAAATCACTGCAGTGGTGGCAGCTCCTCTCTTTCGCCATTGTGATTTCCTTGGCATATTTCATGATGACACTGTAAGAGGTTAAACAAATTCTAGCAATTTGCTCAAATCACTGCGGTGGTGGCAGCTCCTCTCTTTCACCATTGTGATTTCCATGGCATATTTCATGATGACACTGTAAAAGGTTGAACAAATTCTAGCATTTTGATCACATCACTGCACTGGCGGCAGCTCCTCTCTTTTGCAATTGTCATTGCCTTAACATGTTTCATGATGGCACTGTAAGAGGTCGAACAAATTCTAGCATTTTGATCACATCACTGCACTGGTGGCAGCTCCTCTCTTTCGCCATTGTGATTACCTTGGCATATTTCATGATGTCACAGTAAGAGGTTGAACAAATTCTAGCATTTTGATCACATCACTGCAGTGGTGGCAGCTCCTCTCTTTCGCCATTGTGATTACCTTGGCATATTTCATGATGACACTGTAAGAGGTTGAACAAATTCTAGCATTTTGTTCAAATCACTGCAGTGGTGGCAGCTCCTCTCTTACGCCAATGTGATTTCCTTGGCATATTTCATGATGACACTGTAAGAGGTTGAACAAATTCTAGTATTTTGATCAAATCACTGCAGTGGTGGCAGCTCCTCTCTTTCGCCATTGTGATTACCTTGGCATATTTCATGATGACACTGTGAGAGGTTAAACAAATTCTAGCATATTGATCACATCACTGCAGTGGTGGCAGCTCCTCTCTTTCGCCATTGTGATTACCTTGGCATATTTCATGATGACACTGTGAGAGGTCGAACAAATTCTAGCATTTTGATCACATGACTGCAGTGGCAGCAGCTCCTCTCTTTCGCCATTGTGATTTCCTTGGCATATTTCATGATGACACTGTAAGAGGTTGAACAAATTCTAGCATTTTGATCAAATCACTGCAGTGGTGGCAGCTCCCGCTGGGGATGCCACTTGTTGTTGCTTCTAACCGGCCGCTCACGCGCTATGCAGTCTTTACACTGATTTCGAAGCAATGAAAACATTAAACATACCAATGAATCACAGAATCATTGACATCTCTTTCGCCATTGTGATTACCTTGGCATATTTCATGATGACATGGTAAGAGGTCGAACAAATTCTTGCATTTTGATCACATCACTGCAGGGGCGGCAGCTCCTCTCTTTCGCCATTGTGATTTCCTTGGCATATTTCATGATGACACTGTAGGAGGTTGAACAAATTCTAGCATTTTGATCACATCACTGCACTGGTGGCAGCTCCTCTCTTTCGCCATTGTGATTACCTTGGCATATTTCATTATGTCACGATAAGAGATTGAACAAATTCTAGCATTTTGATCACATCACTGCACTGGCGGCAGCTCCTCTATTTCACCATTGTGATTTCCTTGGCATCCTTCATGATGACACAGTAAGAGGTCGAACAAATTCTAGCATTTTGATCACATCACTGCAGTGGCGGCAGCTCCTCTCTCTCGCCATTGTGATTTCCTTGGCATATTTCATGATGACACTGTAAGATGTTGAACAAATTCTAGCATTTTGATCACATCACTGCAGTGGTGGCAGCTCCTGTCTTTCGCCATTGTGATTACCTTGGCATATTTCATGATGACACTGTAAGAGGTTGAACAAATTCTAGAATTTTGATCACATCACTGCAGTGGTGGCAGCTCCTCTCTTTCGCCATTGTGATTACCTTGGCATATTTCATGATGACACTGTAAGAGGTTGAACAAATTCTAGCATTTTGATCACATCACTGCACTGGCGGCAGCTCCTCTCTTTCGCCATTGTCATTACCTTAACATGTTTCATGATGGCACTGTAAGAGGTCAAACAAATTCTAGCATTTTGATGAAATCACTGCAGTGGTGGCAGCTCCTCTCTTTCGCCATTGTGATTTCCTTGGCATATTTCATGATGACACTGTAAGAGGTTGAACAAATTCTAGCATTTTGATCAAATCACTGCAGTGGTGGCAGCTCCTCTCTTTCGCCATTGTGATTTCCTTGGCATATTTCATGATGACACTGTAAGAGGTTGAACAAATTCTAGCATTTTGATCAAATCACTGCAGTGGTGGCAGCTTCTCTCTTTCGCCATTGTGATTACCTTGGCATATTTCATGATGACACTGTAAGAGGTTGAACAAACTCTAGCATTTTGATTAAATCACTGCAGTGGTGGCAGCTCCTCTCCTTCGCCATTGTGATTACCTTGGCATATTTCATGATGACACTGTATGAGGTTGAACAAATTCTAGAATTTTGATCACATCACTGCAGTGGTGGCAGCTCCTGTCTTTCGCCATTGTGATTACCTTGGCATATTTCATGATGACACTGTAAGAGGTTGAACAAATTCTAGAATTTTGATCACATCACTGCAGTGGTGGCAGCTCCTCTCTTTCGCCATTGTGATTACCTTGGCATATTTCATGATGACACTGTAAGAGGTTGAACAAATTCTAGCATTTTGATCACATCACTGCACTGGCGGCAGCTCCTCTCTTTCGCCATTGTCATTACCTTAACATGTTTCATGATGGCACTGTAAGAGGTCAAACAAATTCTAGCATTTTGACGAAATCACTGCAGTGGTGGCAGCTCCTCTCTTTCGCCATTGTGATTTCCTTGGCATATTTCATGATGACACTGTAAGAGGTTGAACAAATTCTAGCATTTTGATCAAATCACTGCAGTGGTGGCAGCTCCTCTCTTTCGCCATTGTGATTTCCTTGGCATATTTCATGATGACACTGTAAGAGGTTGAACAAATTCTAGCATTTTGATCAAATCACTGCAGTGGTGGCAGCTTCTCTCTTTCGCCATTGTGATTACCTTGGCATATTTCATGATGACACTGTAAGAGGTTGAACAAACTCTAGCATTTTGATTAAATCACTGCAGTGGTGGCAGCTCCTCTCTTTCGCCATTGTGATTACCTTGGCATATTTCATGATGACACTGAAAGAGGTTGAACAAATTCTGGTATATTGATCACATCACTGCAGTGGTGGCAGCTCCTCTCTTTCGCCATTGTGACTACCTTGGCATATTTCATGATGACACTGTATGAGGTTGAACAAATTCTAGCATTTTGATCACATCACTGCACTGGCGGCAGCTCCTCTCTTTTGCCATTGTCATTGCCTTAACATGTTTCATGATGGCACTGCAAGAGGTTGAACAAATTCTAGCATTTTGATCACATCACTGCACTGGTGGCAGCTCCTCTCTTTCATCATTGTGATTACCTTGGCATATTTCATGATGTCACAGTAAGAGGTTGAACAAATTCTAGCATTTTGATCACTGGCGGCAGCTCCTCTCTTTCACCATTGTGATTACCTTGGCATATTTCATTATGACACTGTAAGAGGTTGAACAAATTCTAGCATTTTGATAAAATCACTGCAGTGGTGGCAGCTCCTCTCTTTCGCCATTGTGATTTCCTTGGCATATTTCATGATGACACTGTAAGAGGTTAATCAAATTCTAGCATTTTGCTCAAATCACTGCAGTGGTGGCAGCTCCTCTCTTTCACCATTGTGATTTCCATGGCATATTTCATGATGACACTGTAAAAGGTTGAACAAATTCTAGCATTTTGATCACATCACTGCACTGGCGGCAGCTCCCCTCTTTCGCAATTGTCATTGCCTTAACATGTTTCATGATGGCACTGTAAGAGGTTGAACAAATTCTAGCATTTTGATCACATCACTGCACTGGTGGCAGCTCCTCTCTTTCGCCATTGTGATTACCTTGGCATATTTCATGATGTCACAGTAAGAGGTTGAACAAATTCTAGCATTTTGATCACATCACTGCAGTGGTGGCAGCTCCTCTCTTTCGCCATTGTGATTACCTTGGCATATTTCATGATGACACTGTAAGAGGTTGAACAAATTCTAGCATTTTGTTCAAATCACTGCAGTGGTGGCAGCTCCTCTCTTACGCCAATGTGATTTCCTTGGCATATTTCATGATGACACTGTAAGAGGTTGAACAAATTCTAGTATTTTGATCAAATCACTGCAGTGGTGGCAGCTCCTCTCTTTCACCATTGTGATTACCTTGGCATATTTCATGATGACACTGTAAGAGATCGAACAAATTATAGCATTTTGATCAAATCACTGCAGTGGTGGCAGCTCCTGTCTTTCGCCATTGTGATTACATTGGCATATTTCATGATGACACTATAAGAGTGGTCGAACAAATTCTAGCATTTTGATCACATCACTGCAGTGGCAGCAGCTCCTCTGTTTCGCCACTGTGATTTCCTTGGCATATTTCATGATGACACTGTAAGACGTTGAACAAATTCTAGCATTTTGATCAAATCACTGCAGTGGTGGCAGCTCCCGCTGGGGATGCCACTTGTTGTTGCTTCTAACCGGCCACTCACGCGCTATGCAGTCTTTACACTGATTTCGAAGCAATGAAAACATTAAACATACCAATGAATCACAGAATCATTGACATCTTTTTCGCCATTGTGATTACCTTGGCATATTTCATGATAACATGGTAAGAGGTTGAACAAATTCTAGCATTTTGATCACATCACTGCACTGGTGGCAGCTCCTCTCTTTCGCCATTGTCATTATCTTGGCAGCTTTCATGATAGCACTGTAAGAGGTCAAACAAATTCTTGCATTTTGATCACATCACTGCACTGGCGGCAGCTCCTCTATTTCAACATTGTGATTTCCTTGGCATGTTTCATGATGACACGGTAAGAGGTTGAACAAATTCTAGCATTTTGATCACATCACTGCAGTGGTGGCAGCTCCTCTCTTTCGCCATTGTGATTTCCTTGGCATATTTCATGATGACACAGTAAGAGGTTAAACAAATTCTAGCATATTGATCACATCACTGCAGTGGTGGCAGCTCCTCTCTTTCGCCATTGTGATTTCCTTGGCATATTTCATGATGACACTGTAAGAGGTTGAACAAATTCTAGCATTTTGATCACATCACTGCACTGGTGGCAGCTCCTCTCTTTCACCATTGTGATTACCTTGGCATATTTCATGATGACACGGTAAGAGGTCGAACAAATTCTAGCATTTTGATCACATCACTGCACTGGTGGCAGCTCCTCTCTTTCGCCATTGTGATTTCCTTGGCACATTTCATGATGACACTGTAAGAGGTTAAACAAATTCTAGCATTTTGATCACATCACTGCAGTGGTGGCAGCTCCTCTCTTTCGCCATTGTGATTTCCTTGGCACATTTCATGATGACACTGTAAGAGGTTAAACAAATTCTAGCATATTGATCACATCACTGCAGTGGTGGCAGCTCCTCTCTTTCGCCATTGTGATTACCTTGGCATATTTCATGATGACACTGTAAGAGGTTGAACAAATTCTAGCATTTTGATCAAATCACTGCAGTGGTGGCAGCTCCCGCTGGGGATTTCACTTGTTGTTGCTTCGAACTGGTCACTCACGCGCTATGCAGTCTTTACACTGACTTCGAAGCAATGAAGACATTAAACATACCAATGAATCACAGAATCATTGACATCTCTTTCGCCATTGTGATTACCTTGGCATATTTCATGATGACACTGTGAGAGGTCGAACAAATTCTAGCATTTTGATCACATGACTGCAGTGGCAGCAGCTCCTCTCTTTCGCCATTGTGATTTCCTTGGCATATTTCATGATGACACTGTAAGAGGTTGAACAAATTCTAGCATTTTGATCAAATCACTGCAGTGGTGGCAGCCCCTGGGGATGCCACTTGTTGTTGCTTCTAACCGGCCGCTCACGCGCTATGCAGTCTTTACACTGATTTCGAAGCAATGAAAACATTAAACATACCAATGAATCACAGAATCATTGACATCTCTTTCGCCATTGTGATTACCTTGGCATATTTCATGATGACATGGTAAGAGGTCGAACAAATTCTTGCATTTTGATCACATCACTGCAGGGGCGGCAGCTCCTCTCTTTCGCCATTGTGATTTCCTTGGCATATTTCATGATGACACTGTAGGAGGTTGAACAAATTCTAGCATTTTGATCACATCACTGCACTGGTGGCAGCTCCTCTCTTTCGCCATTGTGATTTCCTTGGCATATTTCATGATGTCACGATAAGAGATTGAACAAATTCTAGCATTTTGATCACATCACTGCACTGGCGGCAGCTCCTCTATTTCACCATTGTGATTTCCTTGGCATCCTTCATGATGACACAGTAAGAGGTCGAACAAATTCTAGCATTTTGATCACATCACTGCAGTGGCGGCAGCTCCTCTCTCTCGCCATTGTGATTTCCTTGGCATATTTCATGATGACACTGTAAGATGTTGAACAAATTCTAGCATTTTGATCACATCACTGCAGTGGTGGCAGCTCCTGTCTTTCGCCATTGTGATTACCTTGGCATATTTCATGATGACACTGTAAGAGGTTGAACAAATTCTAGAATTTTGATCACATCACTGCAGTGGTGGCAGCTCCTCTCTTTCGCCATTGTGATTACCTTGGCATATTTCATGATGACACTGTAAGAGGTTGAACAAATTCTAGCATTTTGATCACATCACTGCACTGGCGGCAGCTCCTCTCTTTCGCCATTGTCATTACCTTAACATGTTTCATGATGGCACTGTAAGAGGTCAAACAAATTCTAGCATTTTGATGAAATCACTGCAGTGGTGGCAGCTCCTCTCTTTCGCCATTGTGATTTCCTTGGCATATTTCATGATGACACTGTAAGAGGTTGAACAAATTCTAGCATTTTGATCAAATCACTGCAGTGGTGGCAGCTCCTCTCTTTCGCCATTGTGATTTCCTTGGCATATTTCATGATGACACTGTAAGAGGTTGAACAAATTCTAGCATTTTGATCAAATCACTGCAGTGGTGGCAGCTTCTCTCTTTCGCCATTGTGATTACCTTGGCATATTTCATGATGACACTGTAAGAGGTTGAACAAACTCTAGCATTTTGATTAAATCACTGCAGTGGTGGCAGCTCCTCTCTTTCGCCATTGTGATTACCTTGGCATATTTCATGATGACACTGTATGAGGTTGAACAAATTCTAGAATTTTGATCACATCACTGCAGTGGTGGCAGCTCCTGTCTTTCGCCATTGTGATTACCTTGGCATATTTCATGATGACACTGTAAGAGGTTGAACAAATTCTAGAATTTTGATCACATCACTGCAGTGGTGGCAGCTCCTCTCTTTCGCCATTGTGATTACCTTGGCATATTTCATGATGACACTGTAAGAGGTTGAACAAATTCTAGCATTTTGATCACATCACTGCACTGGCGGCAGCTCCTCTCTTTCGCCATTGTCATTACCTTAACATGTTTCATGATGGCACTGTAAGAGGTCAAACAAATTCTAGCATTTTGACGAAATCACTGCAGTGGTGGCAGCTCCTCTCTTTCGCC
Organism: Sabatieria punctata; assembly: GCA_030248155.1. NCBI lineage: Eukaryota > Metazoa > Nematoda > Chromadorea > Araeolaimida > Comesomatidae > Sabatieria > Sabatieria punctata. Next base: position 96,368 of record JASANB010002862.1, on the reverse strand, counting down.
ATTGTGATTTCCTTGGCATATTTCATGATGACACTGTAAGAGGTTGAACAAATTCTAGCATTTTGATCAAATCACTGCAGTGGTGGCAGCTCCTCTCTTTCGCCATTGTGATTTCCTTGGCATATTTCATGATGACACTGTAAGAGGTTGAACAAATTCTAGCATTTTGATCAAATCACTGCAGTGGTGGCAGCTTCTCTCTTTCGCCATTGTGATTACCTTGGCATATTTCATGATGACACTGTAAGAGGTTGAACAAACTCTAGCATTTTGATTAAATCACTGCAGTGGTGGCAGCTCCTCTCTTTCGCCATTGTGATTACCTTGGCATATTTCATGATGACACTGAAAGAGGTTGAACAAATTCTGATATATTGATCACATCACTGCAGTGGTGGCAGCTCCTCTCTTTCGCCATTGTGATTACCTTGGCATATTTCATGATGACACTGTATGAGGTTGAACAAATTCTAGCATTTTGATCACATCACTGCACTGGCGGCAGCTCCTCTCTTTTGCCATTGTCATTGCCTTAACATGTTTCATGATGGCACTGCAAGAGGTTGAACAAATTCTAGCATTTTGATCACATCACTGCACTGGTGGCAGCTCCTCTCTTTCATCATTGTGATTACCTTGGCATATTTCATGATGTCACAGTAAGAGGTTGAACAAATTCTAGCATTTTGATCACTGGCGGCAGCTCCTCTCTTTCACCATTGTGATTACCTTGGCATATTTCATTATGACACTGTAAGAGGTTGAACAAATTCTAGCATTTTGATAAAATCACTGCAGTGGTGGCAGCTCCTCTCTTTCGCCATTGTGATTTCCTTGGCATATTTCATGATGACACTGTAAGAGGTTAATCAAATTCTAGCATTTTGCTCAAATCACTGCAGTGGTGGCAGCTCCTCTCTTTCACCATTGTGATTTCCATGGCATATTTCATGATGACACTGTAAAAGGTTGAACAAATTCTAGCATTTTGATCACATCACTGCACTGGCGGCAGCTCCCCTCTTTCGCAATTGTCATTGCCTTAACATGTTTCATGATGGCACTGTAAGAGGTTGAACAAATTCTAGCATTTTGATCACATCACTGCACTGGTGGCAGCTCCTCTCTTTCGCCATTGTGATTACCTTGGCATATTTCATGATGTCACAGTAAGAGGTTGAACAAATTCTAGCATTTTGATCACATCACTGCAGTGGTGGCAGCTCCTCTCTTTCGCCATTGTGATTACCTTGGCATATTTCATGATGACACTGTAAGAGGTTGAACAAATTCTAGCATTTTGTTCAAATCACTGCAGTGGTGGCAGCTCCTCTCTTACGCCAATGTGATTTCCTTGGCATATTTCATGATGACACTGTAAGAGGTTGAACAAATTCTAGTATTTTGATCAAATCACTGCAGTGGTGGCAGCTCCTCTCTTTCACCATTGTGATTACCTTGGCATATTTCATGATGACACTGTAAGAGATCGAACAAATTATAGCATTTTGATCAAATCACTGCAGTGGTGGCAGCTCCTGTCTTTCGCCATTGTGATTACATTGGCATATTTCATGATGACACTATAAGAGTGGTCGAACAAATTCTAGCATTTTGATCACATCACTGCAGTGGCAGCAGCTCCTCTGTTTCGCCACTGTGATTTCCTTGGCATATTTCATGATGACACTGTAAGACGTTGAACAAATTCTAGCATTTTGATCAAATCACTGCAGTGGTGGCAGCTCCCGCTGGGGATGCCACTTGTTGTTGCTTCTAACCGGCCACTCACGCGCTATGCAGTCTTTACACTGATTTCGAAGCAATGAAAACATTAAACATACCAATGAATCACAGAATCATTGACATCTTTTTCGCCATTGTGATTACCTTGGCATATTTCATGATAACATGGTAAGAGGTTGAACAAATTCTAGCATTTTGATCACATCACTGCACTGGTGGCAGCTCCTCTCTTTCGCCATTGTCATTATCTTGGCAGCTTTCATGATAGCACTGTAAGAGGTCAAACAAATTCTTGCATTTTGATCACATCACTGCACTGGCGGCAGCTCCTCTATTTCAACATTGTGATTTCCTTGGCATGTTTCATGATGACACGGTAAGAGGTTGAACAAATTCTAGCATTTTGATCACATCACTGCAGTGGTGGCAGCTCCTCTCTTTCGCCATTGTGATTTCCTTGGCATATTTCATGATGACACAGTAAGAGGTTAAACAAATTCTAGCATATTGATCACATCACTGCAGTGGTGGCAGCTCCTCTCTTTCGCCATTGTGATTTCCTTGGCATATTTCATGATGACACTGTAAGAGGTTGAACAAATTCTAGCATTTTGATCACATCACTGCACTGGTGGCAGCTCCTCTCTTTCACCATTGTGATTACCTTGGCATATTTCATGATGACACGGTAAGAGGTCGAACAAATTCTAGCATTTTGATCACATCACTGCACTGGTGGCAGCTCCTCTCTTTCGCCATTGTGATTTCCTTGGCACATTTCATGATGACACTGTAAGAGGTTGAACAAATTCTAGAATTTTGATCACATCACTGCAGTGGTGGCAGCTCCTCTCTTTCGCCATTGTGATTACCTTGGCATATTTCATGATGACACTGTAAGAGGTTGAACAAATTCTAGCATTTTGATCACATCACTGCACTGGCGGCAGCTCCTCTCTTTCGCCATTGTCATTACCTTAACATGTTTCATGATGGCACTGTAAGAGGTCAAACAAATTCTAGCATTTTGACGAAATCACTGCAGTGGTGGCAGCTCCTCTCTTTCGCCATTGTGATTTCCTTGGCATATTTCATGATGACACTGTAAGAGGTTGAACAAATTCTAGCATTTTGATCAAATCACTGCAGTGGTGGCAGCTCCTCTCTTTCGCCATTGTGATTTCCTTGGCATATTTCATGATGACACTGTAAGAGGTTGAACAAATTCTAGCATTTTGATCAAATCACTGCAGTGGTGGCAGCTTCTCTCTTTCGCCATTGTGATTACCTTGGCATATTTCATGATGACACTGTAAGAGGTTGAACAAACTCTAGCATTTTGATTAAATCACTGCAGTGGTGGCAGCTCCTCTCTTTCGCCATTGTGATTACCTTGGCATATTTCATGATGACACTGAAAGAGGTTGAACAAATTCTGGTATATTGATCACATCACTGCAGTGGTGGCAGCTCCTCTCTTTCGCCATTGTGATTACCTTGGCATATTTCATGATGACACTGTATGAGGTTGAACAAATTCTAGCATTTTGATCACATCACTGCACTGGCGGCAGCTCCTCTCTTTTGCCATTGTCATTGCCTTAACATGTTTCATGATGGCACTGCAAGAGGTTGAACAAATTCTAGCATTTTGATCACATCACTGCACTGGTGGCAGCTCCTCTCTTTCATCATTGTGATTACCTTGGCATATTTCATGATGTCACAGTAAGAGGTTGAACAAATTCTAGCATTTTGATCACTGGCGGCAGCTCCTCTCTTTCACCATTGTGATTACCTTGGCATATTTCATTATGACACTGTAAGAGGTTGAACAAATTCTAGCATTTTGATAAAATCACTGCAGTGGTGGCAGCTCCTCTCTTTCGCCATTGTGATTTCCTTGGCATATTTCATGATGACACTGTAAGAGGTTAATCAAATTCTAGCATTTTGCTCAAATCACTGCAGTGGTGGCAGCTCCTCTCTTTCACCATTGTGATTTCCATGGCATATTTCATGATGACACTGTAAAAGGTTGAACAAATTCTAGCATTTTGATCACATCACTGCACTGGCGGCAGCTCCCCTCTTTCGCAATTGTCATTGCCTTAACATGTTTCATGATGGCACTGTAAGAGGTTGAACAAATTCTAGCATTTTGATCACATCACTGCACTGGTGGCAGCTCCTCTCTTTCGCCATTGTGATTACCTTGGCATATTTCATGATGTCACAGTAAGAGGTTGAACAAATTCTAGCATTTTGATCACATCACTGCAGTGGTGGCAGCTCCTCTCTTTCGCCATTGTGATTACCTTGGCATATTTCATGATGACACTGTAAGAGGTTGAACAAATTCTAGCATTTTGTTCAAATCACTGCAGTGGTGGCAGCTCCTCTCTTACGCCAATGTGATTTCCTTGGCATATTTCATGATGACACTGTAAGAGGTTGAACAAATTCTAGTATTTTGATCAAATCACTGCAGTGGTGGCAGCTCCTCTCTTTCACCATTGTGATTACCTTGGCATATTTCATGATGACACTGTAAGAGATCGAACAAATTATAGCATTTTGATCAAATCACTGCAGTGGTGGCAGCTCCTGTCTTTCGCCATTGTGATTACATTGGCATATTTCATGATGACACTATAAGAGTGGTCGAACAAATTCTAGCATTTTGATCACATCACTGCAGTGGCAGCAGCTCCTCTGTTTCGCCACTGTGATTTCCTTGGCATATTTCATGATGACACTGTAAGACGTTGAACAAATTCTAGCATTTTGATCAAATCACTGCAGTGGTGGCAGCTCCCGCTGGGGATGCCACTTGTTGTTGCTTCTAACCGGCCACTCACGCGCTATGCAGTCTTTACACTGATTTCGAAGCAATGAAAACATTAAACATACCAATGAATCACAGAATCATTGACATCTTTTTCGCCATTGTGATTACCTTGGCATATTTCATGATAACATGGTAAGAGGTTGAACAAATTCTAGCATTTTGATCACATCACTGCACTGGTGGCAGCTCCTCTCTTTCGCCATTGTCATTATCTTGGCAGCTTTCATGATAGCACTGTAAGAGGTCAAACAAATTCTTGCATTTTGATCACATCACTGCACTGGCGGCAGCTCCTCTATTTCAACATTGTGATTTCCTTGGCATGTTTCATGATGACACGGTAAGAGGTTGAACAAATTCTAGCATTTTGATCACATCACTGCAGTGGTGGCAGCTCCTCTCTTTCGCCATTGTGATTTCCTTGGCATATTTCATGATGACACAGTAAGAGGTTAAACAAATTCTAGCATATTGATCACATCACTGCAGTGGTGGCAGCTCCTCTCTTTCGCCATTGTGATTTCCTTGGCATATTTCATGATGACACTGTAAGAGGTTGAACAAATTCTAGCATTTTGATCACATCACTGCACTGGTGGCAGCTCCTCTCTTTCACCATTGTGATTACCTTGGCATATTTCATGATGACACGGTAAGAGGTCGAACAAATTCTAGCATTTTGATCACATCACTGCACTGGTGGCAGCTCCTCTCTTTCGCCATTGTGATTTCCTTGGCACATTTCATGATGACACTGTAAGAGGTTAAACAAATTCTAGCATTTTGATCACATCACTGCAGTGGTGGCAGCTCCTCTCTTTCGCCATTGTGATTTCCTTGGCACATTTCATGATGACACTGTAAGAGGTTAAACAAATTCTAGCATATTGATCACATCACTGCAGTGGTGGCAGCTCCTCTCTTTCGCCATTGTGATTACCTTGGCATATTTCATGATGACACTGTAAGAGGTTGAACAAATTCTAGCATTTTGATCAAATCACTGCAGTGGTGGCAGCTCCCGCTGGGGATTTCACTTGTTGTTGCTTCGAACTGGTCACTCACGCGCTATGCAGTCTTTACACTGACTTCGAAGCAATGAAGACATTAAACATACCAATGAATCACAGAATCATTGACATCTCTTTCGCCATTGTGATTTCCTTGGCATATTTCATGATGACACGGCAAGAGGTTGAACAAATTCTAGCATTTTGATCACATCACTGCAGTGGTGGCAGCTCCTCTCTTTCGCCATTGTAATTTCCTTGGCATATTTCATGATGACACGGCAAGAGGTTGAACAAATTCTAGCATTTTGATCACATCACTGCAGTGGTGGCAGCTCCTCTCTTTCGCCATTGTGATTTCCTTGGCATATTTCATGATGACACTGTGAGAGGTTAAACAAATTCTAGCATATTGATCACATCACTGCAGTGGTGGCAGCTCCTCTCTTTCGCCATTGTGATTACCTTGGCATATTTCATGATGACACTGTAAGAGGTTGAACAAATTCTAGCATTTTGATCAAATCACTGCAGTGGTGGCAGCTCCCGCTGGGGATTTCACTTGTTGTTGCTTCGAACTGGTCACTCACGCGCTATGCAGTCTTTACACTGACTTCGAAGCAATGAAGACATTAAACATACCAATGAATCACAGAATCATTGACATCTCTTTCGCCATTGTGATTACCTTGGCATATTTCATGATAACACGGTAAGAGGTTGAACAAATTCTAGCATTTTGATCACATCACTGCAGTGGCGGCAGCTCCTCTCTTTCGCCATTGTGATTTCCTTGCCATATTTCATGATTACACTGTAAGAGGTTGAACAAATTCTAGCATTTTGATCAAATCGCTGCAGTGGTGGCAGTTCCTCTCTTTCGCCATTGTGATTACCTTGGCATATTTCATGATGACACTGTAAGAGGTTGAACAAATTCTAGCATTTTTGATCACATCACTGCACTGGCAGCAGCTCCTCTCTTTCGCCATTGTCATTACCTTAACATGTTTCATGATGGCACTGTGAGAGGTCGAACAAATTCTAGCATTTTGATCACATGACTGCAGTGGCAGCAGCTCCTCTCTTTCGCCATTGTGATTTCCTTGGCATATTTCATGATGACACTGTAAGAGGTTGAACAAATTCTAGCATTTTGATCAAATCACTGCAGTGGTGGCAGCTCCCGCTGGGGATGCCACTTGTTGTTGCTTCTAACCGGCCGCTCACGCGCTATGCAGTCTTTACACTGATTTCGAAGCAATGAAAACATTAAACATACCAATGAATCACAGAATCATTGACATCTCTTTCGCCATTGTGATTACCTTGGCATATTTCATGATGACATGGTAAGAGGTCAAACAAATTCTTGCATTTTGATCACATCACTGCAGGGGCGGCAGCTCCTCTCTTTCGCCATTGTGATTTCCTTGGCATATTTCATGATGACACTGTAGGAGGTTGAACAAATTCTAGCATTTTGATCACATCACTGCACTGGTGGCAGCTCCTCTCTTTCGCCATTGTGATTACCTTGGCATATTTCATGATGTCACGATAAGAGATTGAACAAATTCTAGCATTTTGATCACATCACTGCACTGGCGGCAGCTCCTCTATTTCACCATTGTGATTTCCTTGGCATCCTTCATGATGACACAGTAAGAGGTCGAACAAATTCTAGCATTTTGATCACATCACTGCAGTGGCGGCAGCTCCTCTCTCTCGCCATTGTGATTTCCTTGGCATATTTCATGATGACACTGTAAGATGTTGAACAAATTCTAGCATTTTGATCACATCACTGCACTGGTGGCAGCTCCTCTCTTTCGCCATTGTGATTACCTTGGCATATTTCATGACGTCACGGTAAGAGGTTGAACAAATTCTAGCATTTTGATCACATCACTGCACTGGTGGCAGCTCCTCTCTTTTGCCATTGTCATTATCTTGGCATGTTTCATGATGGCACTGTAAGAGGTCGAACAAATTCTAGCAGTTTGATCACATCACTGCAGTGGCAGCAGCTGCTCTCTTTCGCCATTGTGATTTCCTTGGCATATTTCATGATGACACGGTAAGAGGTCGAACAAATTCTAGCATTTTGATCACATCACTGCAGTGGCGGCAGCTCCTCTCTTTCGCCATTGTGATTTCCTTGGCATATTTCATGATGACACGGCAAGAGGTTGAACAAATTCTAGCATTTTGATCACATCACTGCAGTGGTGGCAGCTCCTCTCTTTCGCCATTGTAATTTCCTTGGCATATTTCATGATGACACGGCAAGAGGTTGAACAAATTCTAGCATTTTGATCACATCACAGCAGTGGTGGCAGCTCCTCTCTTTCGCCATTGTGATTTCCTTGGCATATTTCATGATGACACTGTGAGAGGTTGAACAAATTCTAGCATTTTGATCACATCACTGCACTGGTGGCAGCTCCTCTCTTTCGCCATTGTGATTACCTTGGCATATTTCATGACGTCACGGTAAGAGGTTGAACAAATTCTAGCATTTTGATCACATCACTGCACTGGTGGCAGCTCCTCTCTTTCGCCATTGTCATTATCTTGGCATGTTTCATGATGGCACTGTAAGAGGTCGAACAAATTCTAGCATTTTGATCACATCACTGCACTGGCGGCAGCTCCTCTATTTCAACATTGTGATTTCCTTGGCATGTTTCATGATGACACTGTAAGAGGTTGAACAAATTCTAGCATTTTGATCACATCACTGCACTGGTGGCAGCTCCTCTCTTTCGCCATTGTCATTATCTTGGCAGCTTTCATGATAGCACTGTAAGAGGTTGAACAAAGTCTAGCATTTTTGATCACATCACTGCACTGGCAGCAGCTCCTCTCTTTCGCCATTGTCATTACCTTAACATGTTTCATGATGGCACTGTGAGAGGTCGAACAAATTCTAGCATTTTGATCACATGACTGCAGTGGCAGCAGCTCCTCTCTTTCGCCATTGTGATTTCCTTGGCATATTTCATGATGACACTGTAAGAGGTTGAACAAATTCTAGCATTTTGATCAAATCACTGCAGTGGTGGCAGCTCCCGCTGGGGATGCCACTTGTTGTTGCTTCTAACCGGCCGCTCACGCGCTATGCAGTCTTTACACTGATTTCGAAGCAATGAAAACATTAAACATACCAATGAATCACAGAATCATTGACATCTCTTTCGCCATTGTGATTACCTTGGCATATTTCATGATGACATGGTAAGAGGTTGAACAAATTCTAGCATTTTGATCACATCACTGCACTGGTGGCAGCTCCTCTCTTTCGCCAGTGTCATTATCTTGGCAGCTTTCAAGATAGCACTGTAAGAGGTCGAACAAATTCTTGCATTTTGATCACATCACTGCAGGGGCGGCAGCTCCTCTCTTTCGCCATTGTGATTTCCTTGGCATATTTCATGATGACACTGTAATAGGTTGAACAAATTCTAGCATTTTGATCACATCACTGCACTGGTGGCAGCTCCTCTCTTTCGCCATTGTGTTACCTTGGCATATTTCATGATGTCACGATAAGAGGTTGAACAAATTCTAGAATTTTGATCACATCACTGCACTGGCGGCAGCTCCTCTATTTCACCATTGTGATTTCCTTGGCACTGCCTCAGCTTTACGCCTGCGTTAGAGCTCATAGAATGGCCCATTCTGTCACCGGTACAGCGCAAATGACTCAAATGCCTGTGCTCACTAGACTTTTGGGGCGTCAAAATACCGTAATTATCAGGTAGGCTGGCCCGTTCCAGATGCAGACAAGAGACTATGTGAATTGCGTTTTAACCCAGTTTTTCTCCCCCGCTATACAGACGCTCGGCCCCGATATTTTGCCGATGGCGTTGCCGACGCCGACCGACTATGTGAACCCACCTTTAATCAAGTAGAGATCCACTGAATGATCCTTCATTGTTTGAGAATTTTAGAGATAAAGGTTGTTTGGTGTTCTATACTGCTTAAAAATGTATCAAATTTGTCAAATATTTTTTTGAAGTTTAGTATTGTTAGTAACTAATAGTGTTTCCGCGTAAATTTATTTTGAAATTAAATAACTATTAAGAGTCAGTTCGCGAGAACATCGACCCTTGTTCTTCACAGCTATGTGCAAATCGAAAAATCGGCCATCGCTAAAACTTAGCTCTGGGGTCTCTAGTTTGGGGAAGTTATACCTAACGATGACTTATGCTAAAGTTGAAGAGCACAGCCTCCTGCGTGTCCTTGTTCGCCAGAGACAGGCCTCGGAAGTAGGCTCACCAGCAAGCAAAACCGGCCACTTGAGGTGTCATGTTTGACTGAGCATAACTTGCGATTCCGGCCCGCTAGAACCTTGTAATTCATGGCAATCGAATCACCATGTCATGGGCTTTCTTTTGACATAGAAACCGAGCTTTTCCCTTGCTTTGTTCGGTCCCCACATCACGAAATTTGGAAAAAATCTCGAAAATTCGGCATGGTGAAATTTACTAAATTGGATTTTTCTCGAAAACAAAAAACCGAACCCCCTGGGAGATTGCTTTATCCTAAAGCCCCGCAAATTGCGCTTCTAATGGTGTATAGAAGTCGCCAAAATGTGTTTCCGTGCAAGTTAAATCGCCGCTCAAAGGTCAAGGACAACCAAAAATTGGCATATTTGGCGTTGTTTATGTATGTATGTATGTATGTATGTATGTATGTATGTATGTATGTATGTATGTATGTATGTATGTATGTATGTATGTATGTATGTATGTATGTATTACAGTTGGTAGGTATACCTGAACCTGAACCTGAAACCTGGGTATTAACCTGAAAATTGTGAACCTGAACCTACTTGAAAATAAAAGTACTTACCTGACACCTACTAGGTCGGTACCTACTTTTCAGGTTTTTCTTGTCTTAAACTTCCCGGTACAAGTAGCATGTACTGTCAACTTTTGAAATTGGTTAGATCAGATATTGCTTGACGCTCTACAGTTTTGTTCCAAAAAATGGTGTGCGTAAAGCGTCTAATGCACATTATCTCCACCTACGTGTACTGTAACTAAAAAATGAAGGCGATTATAGGGAAAAGCCCCCATCCGGAAATTGCCTTTATAAAAGCTTGTCTTCCTCTATGCCTAAGCCTAAGCTTTAGTTTGTTTGTTGAACGTAAGCTTAAACGTAAGCTAGTAGAACTTATGTAAGCCTGAGCCTTAACTTAATACCAGAACTTAGAGTTTGAAATGAACGTGCATGGAGTGCGTGGAGGTTTCCTACTACAGGGTGTCCCAAAAAAATGACAACATTTCTTTTTGCTGCCATTTTCGCAATTTTTGACCAAATTGTTTGAAATTTGAAACATAAGTGCCAAAAAAGTGGGAATTTTATGTGTTAAAATTTGGTGCATCAGGATTGACCCAGTCCTGAGAAATTCAACAATATATAAAATTGAGAAATTTCAATTAAATGTAGAAACAGCATCAAAAATTGAAACTTTTCTTTTTGCTGTATCTTCTTTAATTTAGTTCGGAATTGGATGAAATTTTGAATATATGCGCAGAATAACGGGTTGATTTGTAGATCAAAAGTTGGCGCTTGAACCCAGCCAAGCTCTTGACATAAAAAATCCCGATCACAATACAACGACAACATTGATTTTCGCGCCCCTTAGCTGTAATGAAGCTCCTGTAAGCGTAATTCAGTCTGTCACCCCAAACATGCTAAGAAATGTTTATGATGCTTATGGGAAACGGTTGCAGCAGTGTATTAACTCAAACGGAGGTCATCTGGATGGTGTTTTATTCCTTAGTTCTCAGAGTTTGCACGTTCTTCATTCTGCTGCAGTAAAAACTCTGATTTTCTTTAGTTTCCAAGAACTAGCGAAATGGACTGATTAATGCCAGAACTTTTGACCTACAAAATATCTGCGCATATATTCAAAATTTCATCCAATTCCGACATAAATTAAAGAAGATACAGCAAAAAGAAAAGTTTCCATTTTTTATGCTGTTTCTACATTTAATTGAAATTTCGCAATTTTATATATTGTTGAATTTCTCAGGACTGGGTCAATCCTAATGCACCAAATTTTAACTCATAAAATTCCCACTTTTTTGGCACTTATGTTTCAAATTTCAGACAATTTGGTCAAAATTTGCGAAAATGGCAACAAAAAGAAATGTTGTCATTTTTTTGGGACACCCTGTACAATGGCAATCGGTCCGTCATACCGCAAAAAGCGGGCGGGCACAAATCGCCTCCCCAAGAAGTTGGAAATTTCGAAAATGGAAAATATAAAAAATGGAAAATGCTTCTCAACAATTTGGAAATTAGGAAAACATGCACAAGAACAACCAACATCACCATCGCCGAAAATTTGTGTCTTTATTTGAAAGTACCTGAACCTGAACCTGACACCTGGGTACTTTTGAAAAATGTACCTGAACCTGAACCTGAACCTGAAATTGGATTTTCGAGATACCTGAACCTGGACTTACCTGAAATTTGGTGGTACCTACCAGCTGTAGTATGTATGTATGTATGTATGTATGTATGTATGTATGTATGTATGTATGTATGTATGTATGTATGTATGTATGTATGCATGTATGTATGCATGTATGTATGCATGTATGTATGTATGTATGCATGTATGCATGCATGTATGTATGTATGTATGTATGTATGTATGTATGTATGTATGTATGTATGTATGTATGTATGTATGTATTTATGTATGTATGTAATGTTCACACTTCCTGAGATTTAGGCAATTCATTAGAAACTGTAAGTAAAGTCACAGTAGATGAAAAACACAGACAAAAGGCCAACACCAACAAGGTCTGAAATGTCCTAAAGATCAGTGTCAGAAGCAGGTCACCCATTTCTGTTGTGCCTCAGTTCATCCTCGATGGTTTCGAAGTTTGGATCATTTATGTATTCATTGCGGTGTACATAAGTGTAGTCATAGGTATCTTGGGGCTGTTCAGCATCAATTTGTTCACCTTCATCAACAGGTACTAACACATAGACAGAGTTGCAATCCAAACCGTGATGAAGAAGCAATATAGTGAACAAATAGTAATTACTATTACTTTCAGTTCGCTGTTGCTTTTGCGGAGGACCTTTTGGCCTGGCACCCCTGCCATCACTGCGGGCTTTTCGGGAAAAGTATGACATAATTTGCTGCTCTGTAAGGTACTCATCAGGCTGGAAACGAAGTGCAGAGCTATCTGCAACATAAACGTGTATGGAGGTGGTATTAACAGCTCTGTGGTAACATTGATTCATCGGTTATAGTTGTGTATACCAGTATAATCCTGAATGTAAGGCATTTCTTTCGCCAGTGTTCCTGCATTATGCTTCATTCGCTGTGCACGACCTTCCTCAAATTTTTCATCTAACCAGGACACCTGCTTCCAGCTAAACCGAATGTTCAGAGCAGATTCCCGCAGAGCCCAGCCAGATTCTAGTGGATTACATCCAGTGGTGCATTGACTGTTGATTGCTTCTTCGGTGTCAACTTCTTTCTCAATCTGTCTATGAATGTCATTTGAACTTGTGAAAATATTCTGCTGGTACATTTGCTGTGCCACATCTTGCATTGTTTGTCTTTCTGGCAGCATATGGTGAGTTCCAGTGATAAGGTGTCTGATGAGATTGCCATAAAACTGGTATTTTCGACTACAACCTTCTTCTGGACAATCGAAAAGCTCATGTTGGTTTGGAGTCTCATAAACGACTGTTTTATCGGCTTCCATTTCTTCATCAGACTCTTCACTGCTTTGAACTCGCTGCCCAGAGACTTGGACTTCATCAGGTTGTGTTCATAGTCTGCGGAAAGCTGTTGCTGGACTACTCTACTATATTTACCCATCATCCAACCACACCGTTACACTAAATGACTTTGACATTGGAGAAATCAGAAAGTTACAGATATTCCTGATACAAAAATCTGATGATTATGAAGACTAGGATGCATGGTATGTTATCACTATCAATCAATCATTCACTGCCTCTTGGATTGGTTTTCAACTATTCCTATTAACTACTCTGTAATGATTCTAGGTTTATTGAGGCAATCTACCAAACCACACTTTGCAATAGTAGCCACAGCTATTACTACTACGATGTAAGATCTGCGTTAATGTGGCCCCATTGGTTTAACGTTGTGGAGCCAGCGTGAGATATCTGACCAGTGTGAGTTACAATGTGTGTCTGTTGCATGTTTAGTGAACATGATGTCAAACTGAAAACTCACCAGTGCTATTGCTTTTTCACAAGACACATTCTTGTTAATATTAAAGTGAGCGATACGTTTTCATTGGTTTGATGCTTATTGCCTTGTCTCTAATGAGTTGGCTGTATACCATACATATGAATTCTCAAATAAACAATGTGAAGATTACATACATACTGAAGGAGTTTATAGTAAATACACTAACAAAACAATGACTATACATACTAGACGGATGGGTTATATACACAATTCTTTCATCACTCCCCCTCGGACGAGCGTCGTGGTTGAATCGGGGCTACATCTGCGCCTGACGATCGTCCGGAAACACGAGAAGTAGGAGAGCGGGAACCTCGAGAACTGGGAACGGGTTGACAAATGAACTTGAGCACGGGACTTAAGCACGGGGTGACGAACGAGGCGGTGAGGAGTGGAGCTGAGCATCGGGGTGATGAGTGAAGATGAGAGAAACCATGGGAGAAACGCTTTGCGGCGACCCTGATCCTGCCCGCAGACGGAGAAATGGGGTTGAGTCGGGAGACGGAGACGCGGTTGAACAGGAATCGAGGAGGCTGCATGCGGTGGGGGTTGAGTGAGATGAACGAATGGAGAATCGGTGAGGGTCCACATGATGGGGTTGAGATGAGTTGAGACGGCATCGGAGTGAACATCGGAACAGTAGAACTTGAGAGATGAGGGTGAGTGGGAGAGCGGGAGACGAGACATGAGATGAGAGATGAGTGTCGTTGTCGGGGTCGAGGTTGAGGTAGTGGTAGAGGTGGTTGTAGGAACGCGGTAGTGGGACACAACACAACACAATAAAACAATGCAGTCCCGGGTCTTTAAGGCACCAAAATGAAGGAGTTTATAGTAAATACACTAACAAAACAATGACTATACATACTAGACGGATGGGTTATATACACAATTCTTTCAATACATACATACATACATACATACATACATACATACATACATACATACATGCATACATGCATACATACATACATACATACATACATACATACATACATACATACATACATACATACATACATACATACATACTGAAGAGAATTGTATTCGGAGAGAGCAGACCAGTAAGACAACGCAACAATATTACTCACAGTCAAACAAACAAACAATAATGAATCATAATGATGTACTGTGAGTAATATTGTTGCGTTGTCTTACTGGTCTGCTCTCTCCGAATACAATTCTCTTCATTTTGGTGCCGAGACCCCTTCCTGTATATGACCGACCAGCCTTCAGATCAACGTCCTGTTTCCTCTACTACTTTGCGCCGTCGCACCGAGTTAGAACTCTTGCATTCCCACCAGCTATGACTCAATTCCATCTATCTTGATAAACTTCTTCATTGGGGTCGAGTACCTGTCAAGCCCACCTTCATTTGGTTCTACTACAAGTACCAGTTCTACTACAAGCTTCTTCTGTTTCCACTTCCAGTGTTTCTTGGTCGTGATCGTCAGGCACAGCCGTGCCCCACTTGACGCTCACTTGGTTTTCTGCTACTTCGCTACTATGTCAATCTACTCTAGTCTACTGCAACTCTCTCAAGACTACCGACGACAAAATCTAGAGCTTCTAAAGCATCAGCTACAAGAAGACCATCAACGAGAACGTCAAGAGATACTACATCATCACCAACAAGAACGCCTTCAGCTTCAGCAACAACTACAACAACAACAAGAACAATTCGACCGCTTTCAACAAGAACAACGCATCCTCAACAATCGTTTTCTCCTTGCGCTTACCAAGTCCCTAACCCAGCCTTGCAAGTCCCCAGTGAAGATGTCTCAAGCCCCTAATCTTCGTCCGTGTGTGGAGGAGCAGAAGGCAGATGTGCCGAAAGAAGTTGAGAAAGATGATGCGCAGTTAGTTGATGGAGTTCCAGAGTCTCTTTGTTTGGCGGAAAGCCGTTCTGGGTCTGTTCCCATTGATGTTGTGCAGCAAGCACCTTGTGAAGATATGAGCTCTGGTTTTTGTTTGAAGAGGATGGTGAGAAGGAAGAGAGAAGAGGGGGAAGAAGATGGAGGCAGAGGCGACAAGGCAAAGATGTTAAGAGAAAGAAGGAGAAAGAGGTCGAAGAGAAGAAATGGAGAGAAGAGAGTGATGAAGAGGAAGAGAGTGCTGAGGAGTAAGGTGATGAGAAGAAGATGGAAGATGAAGAGAGGAAGAAGGATGAAGAAAAGAAGGAGGAAAAAGGGAAGGAGAGTTGAGAGGAGAAGAGGAAAGAGAGTGAGAAGACGAGGACAGAGGAGGAGAAGAATCACAGTTCATTTGAATTCGCTTCGCAAGAGATGGCATTCCGTTACGCCAATGACAAGTCATCAGTTGAAGGCCAAGGCGCAGAAAGGCCGAAACGTGGCGCGCACAAGATCGGGTCAACATGGTGTCAGAGCAGAGCAGGTTACTGGAGACGCCGAGTCAGCGGAGGCAGAGCATATCGATTCAGATAGTTTCCCCAGCTGTCAGGCACAGTTGAGGCCCAGTCGACATCCGGATGGGGAGTGATGATGCGATTGTGCTTGTGAGAGTGTTTTGTATTGTCAAGTTATCGAGTGGTTGCGTTTGTGTGCTTGTCCATGTGTTGTGTGAGTGCCCACTAGTAGATAAACTCTTTCAATACATACATACATACATACATACATACATACATACATACATACATACATACATACATACATACATACATACATACATACATACATACATACATACATACATACATACATACATACATACATACATACATACATACATACATACATACATACATACATACATACATACATACATACATACATACATACATACATACATACATACATACATACATACATACATACATACATACATACATACATACATACATACATACATACATACATACATACATACATACATACATACATACATACATACATACATACATACATACATACATACATACATACATACATACATACATACATACATACATACATACATACATACATACATACATACATAAACAACGCCAAATATGCCAATTTTTGGTTGTCCTTGACCTTTGAGCGGCGATTTAACTTGCACGGAAACACATTTTGGCGACTTCTATACACCGTTAGAAGCGCAATTTGCGGGGCTTTAAAATAAAGCAATCTCCCAGGGGGTTCGGTTTTTTGTTTTTGAGAAAAATCCAATTTAGTAAATTTCACCATGCCGAATTTTCGAGATTTTTTCCAAATTTCGTGATGTGGGGACCGAACGAAGCAAGAGAAAAGCTTGTGTTCTATGTCAAAAGAAAGCCCGTGACATGGCGATTCGATTGCCATGAATTACAAGGTTCTAGCTGGCCGGAATCGCAAGTTATGCTCAGTCAAACATGACACCTCAAGTGGCCGGTTTTGCTTGCTGGTGAGCCTACTTCCAAGGCCTGCCTCTGGCGAACAAGGACACGCAGGAGGCTGTGCTCTTCAAGTTTAGCATAAGTCATCGTTAGGCACAACTTCCCCAAACTAGAGACCCCAGAGCTAAGTTTTAGCGATGGCCGATTTTTCGATTTGCACATAGCAGGGTCGATTCTCTCGCGAACTGGCTCTTAAATTGCTTGCTCAGCCTTCAGAAGAAAATAACTTGCTATTAATTTGTTTGGTACCCGAATTCGGAAATTTAATTTGATACAAATTTGTTATTTGATATGAATTAAATATAAATTTGCTAAAATCAATATTCAATTCCTGAGGAAACAGCTCAAATAGTTGAAAAATGCAGATTTTAAGAATAAGACAAAACCAAAGACAAAAAGCACAATCTAGCACGCCCTTCAATTTCCGGCTACATGGTCTAGCTGGTTTAACATAGTAGTAACCAGATGCCTTAGCAGCCTTCCATATCTAGAGCCAAATGCAACAAGCAGTTTGTCAGCAGCATTCCGTAGAGCAGCCTTCGTCAGCAGCATTCCGTAGAGCAGCCTTCCAACTTCAGGTATCTACCTTCCGTTTAGTAAAATAAACCAGAAGCTTAGATAGCCATCCATTTTCAGGCACGCATGCACCAGGTTTCGCCTTTTATCCTTGAACCTGTGTACAGCCGCTAGTGGTTAAGGCTCATCAGCAAGGTGACCACTAGGTGAAAAAGCTGCATTAACACAAACATACATGCTCCTTCCGCCTAGCATAAACCTTCATGGTAACCAAATATAAACCAAGAATGATTAATGCCGTGGCATCAAAGAGAGTATGATGTGCAGTAGGAAACAAAACATCACAAACACACAAAACAGTAAGACACAGATGGCAGGACAAGCCTACCTTGGCCATTTCGGTTGACGCCACGCGCTTGAGCGATGAAAAGACAAGTGGTCTTGCTTCATTTCTGTTCCCTTTTATATCACGTATTTTGCCCTAAGAGCTAACCCGCGGGACACAGGCCCCTTTGTTGTCCAAAATACTCTGCAGTAATCCTTATTTACAACTGGATTAATCCGAAAGTTTTATGGTCACTGTTTATGACTGCTGCAACATATACCTGCCTTTTGGTCAATCTCTTTACCGCCAAAAAATATCAAGCGCAAAAATATTGAACTGTTCCCCAGCACCAAAAAAGGTACTGGGGTTAAACAACCCGACCGAGGTCAGGAGGCAACCCAGCCAAGGCCGGGAACACTCCAGTCCAGAAGGAGCTGGAGATCAAGCGACCCAACATAAGTTGGGAAATGTTTGTAATGAGCAAGAGGTTGTTTGTTTGTTTGTTTAGTTGAAAATCCAATGAACAAATTCCATAATCTTCTGTTTTTTAATCAGATCAAATTTACCTACAAGTGTTGGATATTTCTCTGTAAATTTTAAAAAACTAATAATGAGTTCTGTTTGGTTGTACCCATTAGCTAGAAATTCTTTGTATAGACCATGAATTCTGTCTGCTAAAAGTGGTAGTGTATTATTTAACCTAGCAAACCGAATCAATTGTGAGTGGAAAACTTTAATACCCATATTGCTATGTACATTGCTGTCCCTAGAGACATATCTTGTAATCTTGAATCCAAAATCATCTGTTTTGTTATAAACACTAAATTGTAAACCATTCCCTATATCAATGTGTAAATCCAAAAAATTACAAGAAATTTTGGTATCACCAGAGCTTTCTAAAGTAAGACAATCTGGATAAATGCGTTTTGTAATATCTAAAAAATCTGCAAAATTAGCAGTCAAAATATCATCTACATATCTCATAGTTAACCAAGACTTTTTTGCAGCATCCAGATTATTTCTGTCAATTAGGAATTTAAATTCTAAGACAGATAGTGTCAAGTTAGCTAAATATGGAGAAATAGCACCTCCCATAGGACAACCACATATCTGCCTAAATATATTTCTACCAAATTTTACATATGTTTCATCTATAAGAAAACGTATGCATTCTTTCAACTCTGGGCTTGAGAGTATCAAATAGTTTTTAATATGACTATCATTTGTATAGAAGGTTCTGTAACCCGAAATTGCAATTGCCTTTTTTCCACAATTTTTAAAACAAAGGTCTATGAGGTAATAAATTTGAGCCTTGATTGTATCATGTGTCAGACTGGTGAATAAACTAGTAAAATCATAAGTTTGTACACAGTTCAAATCAACTCTTCCTTCTAATATGCGGATGACTTCCAAACTACTATATATCGACCAGTTGACACGCACACCTCCTCTGCTCAAAGCCTGGGTCGTGTCAGTCCAAAATGAGTTGACCTTTCTTTACATGGCGACAAATGGTCTACAAATTAGCATTTAATGAGTTGATATCTTTGCTATAGGCATGAACAAGATCATCTTTTGACTGAACTTGTTGTTTTGTAGCCAGACTTTCGTTAGTGAAGCTGCCGAACCAAACAAATTTATATCAAATTCATATCAAATTTATATCAAATTTCTAGGCCAATTTTTCGAAATTTAATATAATTTTAATTTGTTCGGCGGTCATCGCGAGAAATTTAATTTGTTATTAAATTGCTATTTACTACGTGATTTTGGCCAAAACAATTTAATTTTGTTATTTAATTTTAATTTGATCGGAAACACTAGTAACTAACCAGGAAAGACTACCTACCCAGCACGGGGGCTGAACAATCAACACGCCCATGCCCCAGATGCAGCAATCAGCATGCAACGATAACAAATTGGCTGCACCAGGACATACTGTACGCCCCAAGGAGGGGACGGCTGTGTAGATGGGCCAAGATGCGCGCCCAACTCCTCTCATTGGCACGGATAAGACGGCCGGCCTCAGACAACGCCAGGTCAGAGGAGTGAGTCAGCGCTTTAGAAGTTCAGCTGGCACACGCGCCACATGCCAGTCTACCTGCCATCCACTCCTCTTTGCGACTAACACGGGCCGCGCCGAGGGGGTGAACGTGTGCAGTCGCCTCGCTACACACGCACACAGCAGTCTGTGGCCTAACCACTCGACCAACTGTGTTGGCTTTGTCAAAAATTTTGTTGCAAACAGCGAAGTGGTAAAATACGCCTGAAAAGCTTGCCTCTTATAACAAAACGTAGTCATAGTCAAACGGTTTGACTACCTGGTCTTCGTTTGACTACGTATTATGAAGAAATTGATAGTTTTGTGTGAGTGTTTGTGGTATCAAGTTATCGAGTGGCTGTGTGTGTGTGTGCGTTTGAGAGTGTGCGTGTGTGTTGTGTTGTGCCAGATTACTAGTAAAGACTTCCACTTTCCTTTCAGTATTTATGGTAACGAAGGTAGTCAAACTTTGACTTTGACTACCTGTCCGTTTGACTGCCATATCGCAAAAGTATTAACTATGACTTTGACTAGTAGTCATAACAACACTAGGCCTAGGACGCAGACAGCATTTTTGGTCGAAACCCTCAACGGCGGATGCCCCAGGGGCGTAGACCGGTCGTGTTCCTCGCGATTTAGGATGTCGGACATGCTTTGTCGCTGGTAGAGAAAGAGTTCCCAAAAATTTTATTTCTGCATCAGATCCCTTTTGGGATGGACATCCCTAGTGTCAAGTGTTTACCGGTTTAAAATTACAGCCTACTTCACTATATAGCGAAAGACGGCAACCAGCAGTAATGACGGCAACCAGCAGCATATGAGTTGGAGCTGTGACACGTCTCGCCGCCTCGCGGGGACATTGGAAACAGCAACTGTTTTTAGCTACAATTGCAGTTGAAACTCGCTGTTTGGCCCTACAGTACACATGGATGAACTCTATTGAACCATTCGCCAGAGAATCCCTGTGTCATGACAGCGTACTTTAAGAGACCTGCTCTCTGTACTAACAAAAAACATAGGCCCGTGTCAACACGTCCCCTGTGTCTACATCTCCAATTAGGATGTCCATCGTCTCTTTTCTGTCTGAGACCACCGACAGGTGCTGACGTAGTTCCTCAAAGGGACGTTAAAATGTTACGTCAGCCGGTATGGCGTCCTTTCACCTTAAAATACGGAGGATGTCTCCAGGAGGTCGAGATTTGGAAAAAAATTTTTCCGACGCGGCTGACCTCACGCCCCCGAAAATATAAACGGACATCAGCCAAAAAGGTAGGTATCAAGGGGATAGTCAGTGCATTAGAGATGGGAACCGAAAATCTCTCTAGACAAGTAGCTTTGTTAGCACTTTCAGATTCCAAAGTCACTGTTAGTCGACCTCCGGTTTTAATTCTGCGCAGACAGGTAAACACTCTCTCATGCAGTCTAATTATGCGCCTAGAGGGTATATTGCTATTTAGGGCGGTCATTATCGACGCTAGCCCTGGGGATGTTCAGAATTAGCGCAGTTGGTCAGATCAAAAACAGACTCTAATTTAACTTGGGCTTTTTGTCCTCTTCTTTAGACAAAATGAATCTCTCCGAGCTGCTCGCCCAGCCGGTGCCGAAGCCCTGTGCATCGCTGCTGTTCGTAAGACAGTTCATCAACATGACCTCCTACGAACAGTTCTCTGTTGGCTTCAACGGCTTTACTACCGGCACTCTGATAGTGTTGGGCCTAGTGGGCAACAGTAGACTGTGCAGTCAGCTGATGGACAAACGGATGATCTTCAAACACCGACTGGGCGCCCATCTCAGGGTGCTTTGTGTTTGGGACTCTCTACTCCTCGCCACCACCTTCCTGTCCCACTCCTTGCTGGCCGTGCTGCACAGAGGCATCACTCGCTACTATGGACTGGCTGCCTACCTAATGTTCGTCTGCTTGCCGCTCGAAAACTTCGTCTTCACTGCCAACCTGTGGCAGATCGTGGCCATCACTGCTGAGAGGTACATCTATATTGTTCAGAAATCGCCTGACTTTATATTTTCTCTTCCGATAAATTTCTACTGCACTTCAGTTTTCTAAAATTCTGCATCGAAAAACACTTCTACATTCTACTGCAACTATCAGTGAAGTCATATCAAAGAGCATCAAGTGGTTTTGCAGCAGCTGTAGTATTTCTTACCATCTATATTTTAAAACTGAGCAAATTTTTTCTATATACTGTAGTGGGCTTCTAATTCACGCAGTTTAGGGCCACACGCAAGCATGTCTTTAAACACTGGCATATATGATGGAAAGAGCCAATCGATGGGTTAACGTGGACAAATACAGTATAGATTGCATTTTCAGTACAATACACAAAAATAGACATTGTTTTGTTGAATGTGTATACACAAATTACCATACACATTTGACAGTATACATATGTACACATTCGGGAAATGCAATACCAATAACTGTACCGGCGACTGGCCCAAAATTTGTATGGCAGGAAAATCGGAGAAGATGAGTCGGTTTGCGGCTGTTGCATGATGTAAACGTTCAGGTACCTGGCAGTCTCGCGACCATTTGACGAGCGCACCCGCCAGGCCATTCTTCCAGTGAAGTGGATCGTGCTGGTTATCACTCTGGCCTCTCTGGTCTTGAACGTACCCAGTTTTCTGATGGAGTACACCTTGAAGCCCTGCATCGCACTGGACGGCCGTATTTTTACAACAAATCAGATATTGAAGAACGATTATCTTGGAGACTTGCACCGATACAGTAGGTGTAGAGCAGGCTCAAGCAAATCTTCTCAGCGCTCCTACTTTCCAGTCTTTCATCTGGTTCCGGATTTATGTTTCCGCTGTCCGCTACCCTTCATCCTTGTGCTCGGTTTCTCGGTGCGCACGCTACAACTGGCATTCAAACAAAACACGCTGTTGTCGAATCGAAGACGCAAAGACGCCAGAAGGGTTACTGTAGTTCTAACGGTAGGTAGCTTCAGTAGTTTTATTAGACGGTTTGGTTAGTTAAAAATGTACCACGGTTTATTGGCTTTCACTTAAGCGATTAGTTCTTATAACGATTTGACTGCAATTGTGTTGGTTTATTATTGAAATCTTTGGGTGCATTGTATGCATCCCATGAAAGTTTCCAATTCCAGTGCCTTTTAAGCTGCCGTGGTGCCGAATCACTATGCTATGCCCAATGACAATAACAATCGTCCCTGCAATATATTCTAAGAATTAATGAAACAAGACGGTTCTTCAAAATGAGTGTATAAAACTTTAGATAGTTTGTACATTTTGAAGGTCCTCTCAGTTTTAGAGGCAGGGACAGATTTTTTTGGAATTTTTTTACAAAATTAGACCGGCAGCAGAGGAAAACGTCAGTAAACTTTCATTTGAAGAAAGTGGTTGTGCAATTCTTTCAAGCAGTTTTCTCTTTCCAACAAGTCTTGCTGACAGTAAACTCTTGAGATAATTCTTTCAAAGTATCTCTTCCTTCTGTGTACTGTGCTTTGCATGGTGTAGGCTTTCCAGTAGAATAAATTGTACTCTACTGAACTAATTCGTTGTGACAGAAAACGCTTTGTGTACCATGTTTAAAGCAGTTCTCTCTATCAAGCAACTCTGACACTCTAACGCAGATCTGTCAAAAAAGCAGTTTTCCTTTTAAGAAATCCTCCTGACACTCTTAGGCAAATCATTCAAATAACAAGCAGTTTTCTTTTTCAAGAAATCCTGACACTCTTTTAAACTACGACGTTAATAAATTCAAAATTTTGCACCCCCCCTCCGACGTTTACCGACGTTCTCATCATCACCCCCCATAAAAGCTACAACGTTTGGGAGCCCCCCCCCCCCCCCGAAATAAAGTTTTCGAATTTTCGTTCAAAATCTGAAGCTGCTTTTCTGACTGCGTAATCACAAATGAATAATATATAAATTTGTGCCTGAGCACATACGTATTTACCAGTTAGTTTCACCAATCTTTCAATAATTTATTTAACTTTCAGTTAAAAAAGAGTCATTCAAATCGGTCGACATTTGCGGTTGCCACAGTAAAAAAATCTGCTTGCTTGGCAGGGCCTTTGCATAAAAAGAAATAAAGATTTTTCGAAAAAAAAGGAGTGGCATTCTGCGGAAATTTCGCAGTTTTCGGCGAATATCTCGCTAACCAGCTAAGATCTGGAAACGGGAGTACCAGAAAATGAAAGGCCATTAAGAGCTACAAAACATACTGTATGCGAGTCGGGATCATAGCTTAAGAAACGAATGAAAGGTGATCGTTTGAATGGAGACTGTCAGACACGTGAAAATGAGCCCGAAAATTGCTACCGACCCAACTTTGAGGGGGTGTAGCTCCGGTTCCAGGGTGTTGCTGGTGGCCGGGCATGCACCATTTGGTCTTCGACCGTGCTCTATTTTAACAGATATTAATATCAGTCAGATCCGTGAGATGACCCTGCTTGCCCCCTCTCTTCGGCAACAAAGCTGACTTTCTTGCAAAATGCATCTTAAAACTTTCGCGCCCATCTTCTACAGTATGCATGCATGCACCCAAAGGCTTCATAAATAAACGCTAAATTTTTAGCCGAATCGATAAAGAACTGACTAAGCGAGCAAAAAATGGATGGGTAATTCTTGGGCCTCTTACAGTCAGGGAAACAACCATGTACATGATACCGGTACCATATATGGTATCACATGAGGCCTCGATCGAAGGGGTACCATATATGGCAGCGATACCTACTGTATATGATACCTATACGATATGAGCTAAAAACAAGCAAAAGATAACAAAAAGCGCTTCCAAAAACCCTGATTTCTCTTAAATATCAGCAGTGGAAACACCAAATTCGGTTTCCAAAGGCTTGTCAAGCGAATTTTAGGCTAAAAATTAATGAATTCTGTGCCAGTTTGTTAGTACTGGAGCCACTACTAGTACTTGTATTTTTTGGTAGGGGGTCCCTTAATCTGTCTCGGGGGGCGTGAGGGGGTTTGGCCTTTGCAGCAGGGGGTAACAAACCCCTAGTACATGTATGTATGGTACCATAAATGGTACCACTTCAGGTTAAACCAGTGCCATATATGGTAACGCTAGCTTACCGTACCATGTATGTTGTTATTTCCCCAACTGTCTTAAGTGTATTAGTCTCTCTTATGAATTCAGTTGTTGGTGGGCAAGTTTCTTCTCTGCAACTCTCTCTTTATGGTCAACACAGTGTTGGATTTGGTTGAGGTAGAGCCGCCCAACTACTGGCCCGTGTTCCTCTTCCGACTTTATCTCACTGACATCTCCAACTTTCTAATGGTCGTGCACAGCGCCACCAACTGGCTGCTGTTCTACGAGTTTCCGCTGAAACGGCGCAGTACCTTCTCCACCTCTGCGCAGACGGCCACGCACTCACTGAGTCAGGTCGAGATCCAGTTGCTGGCAGACATCTGGCACAGACTATCGCCAGCTGAGTTTGGGCTTAGGCTGGTCGAAGTGGTTCAGCAGAACAATGACAGGGTGGCTGGGTGCTACTGTGACGCTGAACGCGGCAAAGATTTGCCACTCGAACATGGCACTGCTATCGGCGATTTTATAGGTTTGTTTGTTAGCTCACTCGTTTGTTCATTTGTATGTTTGTTCTCTTGTTCGTTCGTTCTTCCTTCATCCCATCCCACACCCCGTTTGTTCGTTCATTCGTTCGTTTGTTCGTTCCTTCGTTCGTTCGTTCCTTCGTTCCTTTGTAATGCATTCACCTGTCATTTCTTGGCTAGCATTTATGTGGAGAGCAGATTTTATAATTGTAATCGAATAGCGACATTTAAGAGAGACTAACAAGCTAGACTAGGATGAATGCTTTTGTTTACATAAACTATTTAATCTGTAAACATTCGATATTTTCAATTCAGAATTCTGTCAGAAATGCTGACGGGGCAACTGCCTCACCCAATCTTTCCCAGATTTGTGCAAAAGGTGTTTGGCAGGGTTTCCACCACAGAACAGTAGAGTGACTTCAGATAAAGCTAGAGGTGATATTTCAGATGACGTAATGGCAGAGTTGGTGGCAAGTCCCAACCAGAATCTGAGTATAGGTCCTAAGGTGCACCGTTACCTTGACTTTCTGTACGATTGTCCCGGCGCAAAGCTGACCACTGACGACTGGGTGAAGGTGAAGAACTTTGTGAAGGTCCAGTTTCTCACAGACTGCCAGCAGCAGACCGACGATTCGGAACGAGCAGTAGCTCAATTCGTAGCGCTACTGCTCTATGAGGTCAAGTCCAGCTATCTGTGTGAGAGTGTGCGCAAGAAAACCAGCATCAACAACAACAAACCGTCTCTAGCAAGCACAAGTAGACAGCACTGGATTGAGGTTGGCAGCAGCGCCACACTCCAGGGCACCTTACGATCGCCGGAAACCAGTCGTATGAATAGAACTATGCTAGTAACTACTCTTTAGCTGACACAGACCTTATATACGGCCTTGATTGTGCGTCGCCATATTATCGAAACTGGTCTGTCGATTCTGCATCATTCCCTGGAGCTGTTTGCCGCAGTGATTCTCTAGTTTACGCCTACCACTATTCATGTACCGTACCTATGTAGTTAGAGGGTTTGGGCGTTTAGCCCCCAGACCCGATTTTCGTAAAAAACCAACCAGCTGGGTTCTGTGGTTTCTGGAACCCTGAAACAGAAATTTTGGGTTGAAAAGTACCAAATTCAGGGCGCCCAAAATACAAACTAACGACCAAGATAGGGTTTCTGCACTGTTTTCAACCACAAATTAGGGATTCAGAAGGGATAAACAGGGTTTCTAGACCCTATAAACCCTGTTTAGGGTTTCAAAAGCCCTATGTAATTTGGGTTTCTAAAGCCCTAATTAGAGTATCTGAGGCCATAATACGGCTCCGAAACCTAAATTTGGGTTTCTTAAACGCTAAATACATGGTGTTCCGAAGCCCTAATTTAGGTTTCTGAAACCCTAAATAGGGTTCTGAGTAGGGCCCGACCGGATACAAATTTCTACCGGATCCGGATCCGGATATGCCGGATATCATTGATCAGCTTAAAAATTTTTAGAATGCAATAAACCACATATGTTATGTACATTTCTTTGTTCTATAACAGTTGATTTAAAACAACATCTAATAATTGTAGTTCAAACTATGGTTGGATGATATCGGGTTTTTGCGATGCATGTGATATTGCATATATCATATGCATGCAAAAATGAGATATGTACATATTTTTTGCATATTTTATCACCGCGGCTAGAAATTGATAACTGGACGCTTTCCAACATACATGTACTAGGGGGGTTTGGGGGGTTACCCCCCTGCTGGAAAGGCCAACCCCCCCCCCTCAACCCCCCACCCCCCCCCCCCGAGACAGGTTAAGGGACCCCTCCCCCCGACCAAAAAATACAAGTGGTGGTAGTGGCTCCAGTATTAACAAACTGGGTCAGAAATCACTAATTTTAGCCTAAAATTCACTTGAAAAGCCTTTAGAAACCGAATTTGGCGTTTCCACTGCTGATATTTAAGAAAAATCGGTGTTTTTGGAAGCTCTTTTTGCCATTTTTTGCTTGTTTTTAGCTTTAAAACGCTATTTGGCAGCTTAAAATAGCGATTTTTAGCGTCCTTACTGAAAAAAACGTGCTAAAAACGCATTTCTAGGCGTTTTGGAGCTTTTTGAAATTTGGGACACCCCACCTGGGCGAAACCCCCCTCGACCCCCCACCTGAGGAAAAACCCCCCTCCCCCCTCCCCCCAGGTCGGCCCGGAGCTGTTACATGCATGCTTTCCAAGCATTTTCGAGTTCGGTCGGAATGTCTATGCAATCTTTAGCATTTATTAGGCATACCTATTTTACAGATACAGACCTCATCTGGTAAAACAAGGGGAAACACAGTTTGGCATGAAAGTTCAGCTCATTTCGTAATTTTTAGATAAAAATGGTTGACATCACAGACTTTTGGCTAAATTATTGTTTGCATGTTCAAATTTGTTCTCTCTAATGTGGTATACTTAGCCGACCTTTTGGTAGACCTGTCCTAGTTTTACAAACTAAAAAATTATGAATTTGAAAAATCTCAGTTCAGATTTCCATTCTTTGCGAGTTGAGTTTAGAGAGTCTCAAGTCATTCATCTCCATTCTGCAACTGAAAAGTAGTGATGTAAAATTATGGAATTTGAATTTCAATTCAATTACAATTAAATTATGGGCTCAGTTTTTAATTTCAATTCAATTAAATTAAATTAATTGAAATAGTTTTCCATTATTTTCAATTACAATTATATTTTCAATTAAATTATGGAACCTCGGAAAATTTCAATTATGCAATTTTTTTCAATTATTTTTTCAATTTTTTTGAAAATTATTGTAATTTGTCTGTTAAAAGACCGTGACAGTGACTTAGGACTTGGAAAAATGTCCAAGTAAAAGCTTAGAGACACCTGGTTAGCCTGCTGTCCAACCAGATTAGAAAATTTTAAATTGTTGCCTTTTAAAAACGCATAAAATGGCATTCTGGGGGAAATTTGCAGTTAGTTCATTATTACTATATATCAGTGCATAATCTGAAGGTTTCCAGCATTTTTGAGCAACATCACTTCCTTAGGTACCTTTGCCAAAAAGGGGGTGTCAGTCAGTCAACCCACCATACATCCAAAATCACTGTTTTGTCTTTTATGAACTATGAAAAATAAAAATCAGATCATAAAATATTACAAAACATAGTGAGGTCAGTATAAAGAACTGAACTGAACTGAACTGAACTGAACTGAACTGAACTGAACTGAACTGAACTGAACTGAACTGAACTGAACTGAACTGAACTGAACTGAACTGAACTGAACTGAACTGAACTGAACTGAACTGAACTGAACTGAACTGAACTGAACTACTTTTATCGGTAAAACCTGACAGGACACATATAAACCAATACGGATTGTTATTCAATGTATCCTTAAGACTAGATACACACGTACAAGAATACAGAAATAAATAGGTACAATTACATAGTTAAATCGAAATCCTGTTGTAAAACAATCCTGTTTGTAAAAGAGGTGAAAAACCTTAAATAGGTTTTTATTTGAAGTCCTTAGCGCCTCTAATGCTTGCACATTTCTTTACATTCACCACAGGAAATAATTGAAAATATAATTGAAATTCCAGGCGAATTTCAATTAAATTACAATTAAATTATGGCCCAACTTTTGAATTTCAATTAAATTAAATTAATTGAATTGAAATTAAAAACGGGTCAATTATGCGAATTTCAATAACAATTAAATTAATTTTTTACATCACTACTGAAAAGAGACGCTTTGATCTCTGTAAAGTACAGATTTACAGTATAAACTTGCCTCAATAATAGTTCGTTTTTTTATTTTAGATTATTTATTTTTAATTAAATGAAAAATTAGCAAAAACAAGGCGACTATCCTAAACATAGAAATCCAGTCTGCTTGGCTGTTTTGTGATGTTCATTGTATCACATTAGTATTATTATTATTATTTTTGTTGAGTTTGTTTTGGCCAAGTCCTAGCCTGCTCACCTTCTGTAGCTTCGAGTTATCCCCTTCCGAAATGAACTGACCCGAATTTTCAGATGTCAATTTTTAACGTAAATATTTCAAGAACCCTTCATCGGATCTTTGCCAAATTTTGCAAGTTAACCCATCTTTATATGGACTTAAGAACCTGAAGAGCTCAGCTTTTTCACAAAACCAGTTAAAATCTGGCGGATTTTTACTTTCAGTCAAGGCGAAAAATTAGCATTGTCAAAAATGAGGGTGTTATCCTTTGCACAGAAATCAGGGTTATACGAACTACTGGGGTCATGGATTACAATCGCCTCAAGAAATTTCTAACAAGCATTCGGTCGAATGCAATATTTATGTTCAAAATACGTAAAAATCACGTTTTCTCATCTGTGACTGATATCCGGCATATCCGGCAGGTAATATCCGGATCCGGTACCGGATCCGGATATCGCCATATCCGGCCGGATCCGGATCCGGATATCCGGTCGGGCCCTAGTTCTGAGACCCTAAATAGGATTTCGGAACCCTAATTTGGGTTTATGAAGGCCCAATTTAGGGTTCCTGAGTCAATTGAGTTCCAAGAATTCCAAAATTAGTGCTTCAGAGGCCCTAAAAAGGGGTTTCCTCCGGAACCGTAGTTTCAACATCTCTGAATAGAGATTCAGAAATGCATTTTACGTGTAGCTCTATTTTATCGGTTAAAATAAGGTTTTTTGTACGTTTTATAGTAAAAATACGTTTTTTGTACGTTTTGAATACAAATAGAGTTTTTTGCACGTTTTAAAGCAAAAATATTGTTTTAAAGGGCATTTTTGCAGTTCAGACAGGATTTTTACCCGCCTCTTAGTCCTCAAAACCCTGTTTTGTTCGTTGAAACCCACTTTGGACATACATTGTAGTGCTGAGCGGAAACTCTATTTGGGATCTGAAAAATCCCCCGAGCCGAAAACTTAACTACATGTATGCCTAGCACGACGACGATGTAACTGCAATTTTGCTTATATTTACGGTACGCTGTGATAAAATAGCTTGTAATAGAATACAAGCGAAAGTTCACTACAACAGCAGCACAAACAAGATTATGTAACACTTCTAGAAAGCAGTTTCTTCTTGAGCGC
Source organism: Sabatieria punctata (assembly GCA_030248155.1). Lineage (NCBI taxonomy): Eukaryota > Metazoa > Nematoda > Chromadorea > Araeolaimida > Comesomatidae > Sabatieria > Sabatieria punctata. The sequence goes on along the minus strand of JASANB010002862.1, from coordinate 65,621 downwards.
GATCAGTGTAGACTTCCATAGAAGCGGACATCTCAGATTGGTTCGGCACATCAAGAAAGGTGGTAGAATGTTGCGGCGAGAGCAGCTCCTCTATATCGGTGCAAGCACTCCAGGCGGCTCTGGAAGTACTTCGCAGTCTGACATTCTCACACAAGTAATCCGACTTGACATGATACAACAGGAAAGCCACGAACTGGGTCACTGTCGACTCCATTTGCACAGCTGCATCTTTCAGCAGCTTCGCCTGTAGACACTTCTTTACCTGCACCCAATCCCCAGTGTTCAACTTCAGTCCACACTGGTTTGTTGTTTGTTTGTTTTTGAGTTCCACTGTCCTTTCGGGCAGCTCAGGACACCCCTTGCTCTTTTCATAGCCCTTCAATGGGGTAGCCCTGCCTACAAACAACCCTCCCCTTTGCTGCCATTGGGTGCAACGGCAGCCCCGGTTCGGTTCCCATTTACCTTCTGGCCATCACCGGCTTTCGGCGGTCTGGGTTGGGCTTTACGTCGACTACTTCCAGTCGCTTCGACCGGTTTCCAACCCACAAACAACCGCTCTCATGGATGCCGGGGCCGCCGTGACACACGGGATAGCGTAAACTACCTGTGGCCAAGACGCGACTAAAACTGACTGACTGGTGCATGAACTGCATCCCGATCTGTACCATGCCAGAGATTTCTGGCATGAATGGCTTTTTTATAAAAAATAGGCTTTTTTGAAGGCCCATTTCGAAAATTTTTTATATTATTGACAGTATGGAAATTTTGGGGGAAAATGTGTGTGAGCAATGCTGCAGGTAGAATGTCGACTCTCAGGCTGTAACACTATCTTTGAACCAAAGTATCAGCTTTTGTATTTAAAGTTGCTTCTGATGCATCCTTACAAGCTATATTTCATGCAAGGAAAAAATTTTGAAAAATGAAATTTCGAAATGAAAAATTTTCATAAAAAAAGCTTTTTTTGGCTTTCGAAAATTTTTTTTCCAACTCTACTGCTTACATGCAAAAACAAGACCCATCCTGCTGATGGACTCATTATCTCTGACAACACTTGGTCCTGTTGCACATTGTAGCACAGTGCCACTCGTCGGTAGGTGCTTGTTCACTATCCCGAGCCAATTAAACTTCGCATTCTTTTACTTTTACAGTCAGGCACTTAACGCCGTTTATGGTACCGACACCATATAAGGTGCCGGTACCATTATATGGTACCGGTACCGGTACCTTAGGTAGTGGTACCATATATGGTATCACCTTCGGGGCCTGTGGTTGTGGTGGTACTGTACCGGTACCAAATATGGTGATGGTACCATATAAGGTGCCGGTACCATATATGGTACCCCACCTTCGTGTTGTTACCGGTACCGGTACCGGTACCATATATGGTACCACTACCCTAGGTGACAGTACCATATATGGTACCCCACCTTCGTGTTGTTACCGGTACCGGTACCGGTACCGGTACCATATATGGTACCACTACCCTAGGTGACAGTACCATATATGGTACCACTACCCTAGGTGACAGTACCATATATGGTACCGGCACCTTATATGGTGTCGGTACCATAAACGGCGTTAAGTGCCTGACTGTCTTATATGTGCTGCCGTCTAAGTGGTCTCATAGCTGCCAATTAGAGAGCCAGATATGGGGCGCGACGTGTAAGCCGACGTTAAGCCGAACTGCTAAACGCCTGTCTGTTCTGACAACTACTACATATGGATGTGCAAAAGAATACAACTGTCCCTGCTAGAAATTCGGTGCTAGTGGCTTTTAGCACTGGCTTTACCTCTGGCAGTGGTCTAATTGTGACAGCACTCTGTATTGCGGCCTTCCTTAGAACCGAAAAGTTCAGCTCCAGCTATCGTTGGCTCACAATCTCCCTTGCCGTGGCGGACGGTGGCGTGTTGTCCGTATTTTTCTTCTGGACCGTGCCTGTTACTGTTCTCGGGTAGGCAGCTTAGAAGCCACTTAGGCATACGGTAGCGTACATGTTGCTGCTCATTTTTGAAATGGTTTTACGCAATCACGCCCAGACGCAACAGAGGTTAAAGCCATGTAGTTAAACCTTTAGTATTTGACATCATGGGTGGTCTTCGAGGTTTTCTCATGTTTAGTCGATAGTACAACGGATGTCGGGGTGGGTTTGGGTGTGATTATTTACAAATTCCGGACAAAAAATCATATTTATCATATCATTAAAATTTTATCATATCATCATAAAAACGTGTGTGTGCATATTTTTCATTCATGTTATAAATTCTATTCCCATCTTGCTTACAGGCGGTCGCAGGTTTGCTCTCTGCTGGGACGGAAATTCGGACAACTGGCGCTGACCTTTCAGTTTGCCGTTGTCTACAACATGCTGGCAGTTACGGTAAATCGATACTTCGCTGTGGCGCGCTTCGTGGATTATGACGTACGTAAAAAACTTTTAGAATTAAATAAATCGTGCGAAAAAGGCGTTTTCATACTTTAAACGAATTTTTAAATATACGACCTCCACCTGGCAGTACTGTGGGCAAGTATTGAGAAAGTACCTAGACCTAGTTCGTAGTGACTACTAACTGCAAACTAAAAGACCACTAACTACCTGACTTGGAAAATGAGACTACAAACTACGGTACATAACTCTAACTAAAGCGTATTCTACTTACGCTTGTAGTCTCTGAAAAGAGGGTAGTTTGAATCCAAATCCATTTCAAACTAACAGAAGATGAGCTACCGTATAAAAGACGCTGAGGCCGGTCTTCGTGAAATTAAGAATAGCCGCGCTATTTTCCGCCACTGTTTTTTGGAGGAAAAAATAAACGACGAAGATAGCGAACATAAAAAATGCAAAAGAACAAGCAGAATAGGTATTTTAGGAAGGCGACGTATTAGCTTAGGAATCGAATGAAGCCTAGCTGCTCCTATTACCTAACCACTCCTTTCTCTCTCCTACTCTCTGCTCTACTGCCGCCGACCGAAGTGAAGAAACGAATAAAAATAATAAAAAAAGATTTGTCAGCCAGCTTAGCCCCTTCAACGCACAAAATGACTTTCTTGACTGCGTGTATTATGCGAATGCAATGATTCCTTCCTCAACCAGCTCATTTCTCTGATTGAGTCCGATAATGTTATTTTTCTTTATTTTCCCCTCCAGCGTTGAGCGCTGCGTAAGATCTGCGGCGTAGTTTACGTAGCATACAGTTGTCTTATTTTCCGCGTCGAGACAGTAAATCCTAGTTCAACTTGTGATGTCCCTTCCAGATGATCAAAGACAGAGTGACGTTCAGAGATTACAAGCTATTCGCACATGGGCTGTACATACTAAATCCACTGACTAAAAATTGACCACTACTGTTGTACCTACATATTTTTTGTCCCGAGTTTATAGTCCCTTGCACAGTCGTAACAGGTCCGGTTCCGGGGGGATGGGTTGTGTGGGGCAGGGTTGTATATTTTTCCGAAAAAAACCTCGGCCTGTTTTTTTCCAGTTTTTTTCCGGTTTTTTTCCGGTTTTTTTCCGGTTTTTTTCCTAAATGGCGGAAAAAAACTCCAGCTCAAGTTCTCGATATCCTAGGCTGGTTTTATGATTCTAAGGCTTTCTAGCGCCTTCCTCAGTCTTGTTCGACCAGAATTACACGTGTTACTACTGTTGTTTGTGTATACACATACACATTTACCATACACAAAAATACACATTGTTTTTTCAATGTGTATACACATACACATACACATACACATTGAAAACTCCGATACACATTACCATACACAAACAGTACTCAAAATGTGTATTTTTGTGTATGTGTATTTGATATGCAAAAGTCGATAAAATTTCAAGCAGAATCGTAAAATTTCGATGTTTTTACTGCAGTAATAAACAGTAGATATCTTCATAAAGCCTTAAAATGGCCTAAAGTAACTCGATTTCAAAGCTATCCAAGGTTTCAAGCAGCAGACATTGAGAGATTTGATTTCCCTAGAATTTCTGACTGAAAATCTACCAAAAAATTTGCATTTTCAGTACAATACACATACACAAATATACACAAAAATACACATTGTTTTGTTGAATGTGTATACACAAATTACCATACACATTTGAAGGTAAATGTGTATACCCATACACATACACATACACAAACGGAAAACCCAATACCAAACAACAGTACGTGTTACATTGATATAAATCACGAAACAGGCATGAAACAGTACCTGACAGGTTCCATAAATAACGCTATATGCAAATTTTCTTACAGCAGTTTGCATTTTTGTTTTTTCATGCCAAATTTGGTCTTTTTTGTTGTTTTTCTAACAGTTTTGAGTCAGTATGGCCTATTATACATAGCAAAAGTCCATTTTTTAAACGAAAAATGACGTAAATTAGCTATTTTTAGCTTGAGTTTTTTTCCGCGATTTATGTTTTTTTCCGACCCTTAGGAAAAAAACCGGTTTTTTTCCGGAAAAAAACAGTTTTTTTCCGGTGTTTTTTTCCCACCTCACATCCCTGGTGTGGGGGATTGTCTGCCAGGGGGTTCCGGAGTTTCTCGCCTATGGATGGACGGGGTCCAGCCAGAATGTCAAAAAGCTCCAAAACGACTGGAAGTGCGTGTTTGGCAGGTTTTATTAATAATATGGCTGAAAGTTGCAATTCTAACCCGACAGCTGAACTGCTTACAGCTGTTTTAGATTTGGTTCTCCGAGCGAAACAGCAAACAGTTGATTGGCTCCATATGGCTGTTGTCGGCTGTGCACGGGTTACTGTATTTTTGGCCAGGATGTGACTTTGTCTACAACCACACCACCTTTGTGTGGTTGTTTGTAGAATCCAAGTGCCACACACTGATGATTGCTTTTGATCTCTGGTACTCACTGTTCTTCCTGCTGCTTATGATGTGCATAAACCTGGCCAGCGGATGGCACATCCACAGACACAATCGAAGAGTGGTTTCCAGACTTGGAAAGGGAAAGGAGAAAAGTCGAGTGATACTAGAACGGCGCAAACAAGAGGTAGAATCTGAACGTTTTGAATTGCAAGCTTTTATCACAGTCAAGCACTTAACGCCGTTTATGGTACCGACACCATATATGGTACTGGTACCCAGTACTGTTGGAAAGTCCGGGGTTAAAAAAATAGGTTCAGGTTCAAGTCAAGTCCAACATTGAAATTTCAGGTTCAAGTCCAGGTTAAAGTCCATCATCTAAAAAACCTGGACAATAGGTTCAGGTTCAAGTCCACTGATAATTTCAAGAATTGTTGAAAATTTGCACTGCTCGCAACTTTTCTGAGCTATATAAGCCTGTCTACTAGTAATGAAAGACGAGAACCACATTTTAAGGGACAGTAGTTTCGTTTTCACGCATATTCAGTTTGGAAAATAGGTGTAAAAACAAAAAACCATGAAAATGTTGTGCAATCCAACCGAAAATTTGACAAATTTTGCCTAAATTTTCACTCAAATTTTGAACCTATTGAGTGAGTCCAGTAAAACGAAACAGGTTCAAGTCCGGCTGAAATAAAATAGGTTCAGGTTCAGGTTCAAGTCCACAGATTTCAGGTTAAAAACCTATTATTAAGTCCAGGTTCAAGTCGGACTTGCCAACAGTAGTACCCAGGGTAGTGATACCATATAGGGTACCCCCACGTTCGGAGCCTGTGGTGGTACCATATGGTACCCCTACGTTCGCATTGGTACCGGTACCGGTACCTTATATGTATGGTACCGCTCTGTTCAGATTTCGTACCATATATGGTAGCGCTACCCATGGCCATGGGTAGGGTATACATGTAACAGGGGGGTCTGGGGGGTCTGCCCCCCACCCGAGACGATTTTGCCGACCCCCCTGCGATTTTTCTGGCAAGTAAATTTTTGAGCAAATTTTTACAATTTTTTACAATTTCGGACGCAAAAATTGCCAAGATCGCCTGCAAAACAGCACTTTTTAGCTGTATTTCAGCCCAAATTAGCGATTTTTGGCGATTTTTAGCCAAAAAATTGCAATTTTTTCGATTTTTGAGCGTTTTTTAGTGCCCGACTCTCCTCCCAAAATTTTGGCTCAGACCCCCCCCCCCACCCCCCCTCCCCCCGTCGGCGGATGACCTGTTACATGTATGGGGGTAGGGGTACCGTATATGGTGTCGGTACCATAAACGGCGTTAAGTGCCTGACAGTATCAAATATTTCTTACTGTACATACTGTATAAGTTATTTCGGGTAAAATGGCTTGAAATGCATGTATGTATGTATAGCAGAAATTATAGTGCGTCATCGTATTTAGACTCGGTTTTTCCTCCAGTCCTGCCTCAACCTATCAGCCTTTGGATTGATGTTCATCAGCTTTCACTTGGTTTCTCCCCAATTCTCTGCAACAGCTCTCCTATATCTGACTACCACCTGGATATGGCAAATGTCACACTGCACAAATGCGTACGATTTCCTTTTAAACATTGGTTTCAAGTTTAAAAAGCGTCTAGCAGTTATTGGGCTGTTGAAAAGCGCTCAACAGCAAAGTCAAAAAGCAGATTTTCAAATCGAAAAGTGCACTGACTTTTAGCTGGGTATTGCTGCTGTTTAACAAGGAACTGAGAAAATGCTTGCCGTGTTTCGGTGCAAACAAGGTGCTGCCGACAGCGCCAATCGCTAAGCAAGTGAACAGAGCACAGCAGGTGTCTCCTGCCTTGAATCGTGATAATGCTTGATTGAAAAACAGAATTTTGGTAGAATTTTGTGGCAGAATTTTGGTCATACGTACATACAGCAGTTTCCTTATGTTGCTGATAAATTTGCAAAACAGATCGTTTTCGGTTTGTGGTACTGTTCAAAAAATACCCGTACTTGGGTAACTCAAGTGTGTACTTTTGGTTGTACTTAGCTGTACGTGTTACCCTTACTTAGGTGTTTTTTGGAATACTTACTCGTATTTACGAAAAAAATACCTGACAGTCTGAGTGTTTTTACGATATTCATTGGACAAATTTACAGTGGTTTCAGCCTAACTTTTGATTCTAAACTTGGTCTCAATGGTCTGGAAACTTTAGAAAATAGAAAGAAAAGCTTGAACTTCAGCTTAGATTTTCGCATACTTTGCTGACCATTTTAGTTTTGGGTTTTTCATGGCGTTCTCTGTTTTTAGTGTGGTTGATCTATCTTGCGTAGTATATGTATGTAGACTCCAAGTAGATTAGACTTTACTTGGGTTAGACAGGTTATAGCAAAGGGGCTAACAAACACAACATAACAGCTCTATCTATAAACACCACACAAGAAGATCATTACAACAGGATGCATATCATGTATTCACATACCACAGTAGTGGACACATCAGTGGTATAGCATGATTTAGTGCGAGATGGGAGGGCTAGGGCCCGCCCCAGACAATTCATCCAACCATTGAGGGGCAGGCCGAATTCAGAAAAAAGTCATGACATTGATCTACAATAGCCGATTTATCTCAAAGGAGCCAGAAAGAATTCCGGCGAAGGGCCTGCATGGCACCGAGAGGAAGGGGTAAGTCTCCAGACCGCAGCCCATTTATGGAACTTGAGATTTCTGTCAGTTTTACAGTTTGTAAGTGGCAAAATGGTTAATTTTATGCTTATTTTATTAAGAATTACTTTTAACAGACGCCGCTACGTACTGAAGAGAATTGTATTCAGAGAGAGAGCAGACCAGTAAGACAACACAACAATATAACTAACAGTCAACCAAACAAACAATGATGAATCAGGATAGAATCTACTGTATTTAATCATATTCTTTCATCACTCCCCTTTCAATGGACGTCACTTGGGGCACATCTCTGCCTGACGGCCATCAGAGGTGATGTAATTGAATTAACTTGATGCTTGAAGAACTGACGTATCGGAAACTTCTGCTCGAACACGAAGAACTTTGCGAACTGACAACAACAAACGCTGCAGAGGTCATAGCCACTGGTCTTCCGCGCTTGCCCCAAAAATCAAAGAAAATGCCTTCAGGTACTGCACCATTAGCTGGAAAACTTGAACTCAAAGATTCTTGTCACTGTGGACACATCAAACATCAGCTCTCTGGCTTATCGCAGTCCTGGGCGAAACAAAGAGAATGTGCTTCTTGCACTGATGAGGTCATAACAGCGGGCTCATCCCTGTTTGCCTCTCGGAGCTCCGAACCTTCAGGTGCTATGCCAGCTTGAACCACTGAACTCAACGATATATGGCCCTTGTGGACATCATTGGAACAGCCTTTCGTGCATCTGCGCACAGGATAGGAACAACTTGCTTGGTCACAGCGAGCCTGAGGAAAACAATGAAGATCGGTGCTTCACGCACTGGAAAACTTGTGGAACCACTGTGGGAACCAACAGAAAAGAAGGAGAAACAGCAGCGAAGCTTTCAGAACGGAACCAACGAAACACCAAAAAGATTGAATCTGAGCACTTGATAGGTTGTTGCCTTGCCAGGAGAAGACTTGTAGTAGATAAGAGAATCAGCTTTGTTGATGAGCATCAAAACGGGGCTGCATCTGTGCCTGATGATCACCGAGAGTGCAGAAATTGTATACAGAAGTAGCGAATACTGGAGCGCAGAAATGGGTTGAACAGGAAGTCTTGTAGGAGAGCGGAAGGCTGGTTCGAAGGGTCTCGGCACCAAAATGAAGAGAATTGTATTCAGAGAGAGAGCAGACCAGTAAGACAACACAACAATATAACTAACAGTCAACCAAACAAACAATGATGAATCAGGATAGAATCTACTGTATTTAATCATATTCTTTCAGTACGTATGCATAAGACTTGCCGACTAACCGTTCAAAAACCCGTCGTGGGTTGAGGGAGCCTTTGGCAAAGACGCCAACTCCAATCAAGCGGTCTTTTCTGTATAAGCGATAGTTCTCGATTGCGAATTCGGCATTTGCATATCCTTTATTCAGTTTCACCTCTTGAACAGCATGAAGGGTTGTACGCTTGGACATGAACACGCAAATCATCTGTTTTACTCCTGAACCCGTTCGCATTCACAGACAGAAGCAAAACGCAACATCCTTAATGTAAGTCCTGAGCTATGTTTGTTTGTTTGTTTGTTTATGAGTTCCACTGTCCTTTCGGACAGCTCAGGACACCCCTCGCTCTTTTCAGAGCCCTTCAATGGGGTTGGCCTGTCTACAAACAACCCTCCTCTTTGCTGCCAATAGGTGCAACGGCAGCGCCGGTTCGGTTCCCATTTACCTACTGGCCATCACCGGCTTTCGGCGGTCTGGGTTGGGCTTTACGTCGACTACTTCCAGTCGCTTCGACCGGTTTCGAACCCGCAAACAACCGCTCTCACGGATGCTGGGGCCGCCGTGACACACGGAGCTATGGGTAGTGGATGATGTGAGCTGTCGAAAAGGGCGAATCGAATCGAATCGAGCAGTGGAATTTAAATAACAGCGCCAATCCTAGACATTTGGTGTCTCTGCTTGGTTATGTCTCTGACTATAGATATACAGGGTGTGCCAAAAAAAAACAACCCAGCACATTTTTCGCTGTAGCAACCGCAAATCTCAACCGATTTGAATGAATCCTTTTTTAAATGAAATTTTCATTAATGTACTCTGCTTAGTTCCTGAGATATTGGCTCTCAAACTCAAAACCGTCATTTTGGCAGTGAACAAGAGGGATTGTTTTATTATTCTGCACTTCCTAATAAAACGGATTCCTGCTACTGCTAAACGGCTATTGGAGGCTTTACTGGTGACACAGAAACTCGGTTTACTTCAACACTAAAGTATCATTAGCCCCAGCAGTAGGAATCTGCTTTATTATGAAATGCAACGGAATCGCTCTTGCTCTTTGCCAAAATCTGTTTCGACTTAGAAGGCAAATATCTCAAGAACTAAACTGTGAATCTCAATAAAAATTGCACCAATCTTTGAAGAATTTATCGATCTTTCATTCAAAAAAGGATTCATTCAAATCGGTTGAGATTCATGGTTGTAAAAGTAAAAAATCTGCTGGGTTGTTCTTTATCACTCTTGTTAATTGCCAAAATCTCCGTTTTGACTTTGAGAACAAATATCTCAGGAACAAAGCAGTCTATCTTAATAAACGTTGAATCAATCTTTCAAGGATTTATTTATCTTTCATTTAAAAAAGGATTCATTCAAATCAAATCGGTTGAGATGTGCGGTTGCTACAGCAAAAAATCTGCTGGGTTGTTTTTTTTGGCACACCCTGTACTTGAATGTAAGTAAAGCCGTGTCTCCAGAGTACAGAATCTACTGTCTTCTTGTGACATAGACATGCACGGACAGTAGATTGCTAAGTGGTCTCGAAGGGAGTTATTGCCAGAACAGAACAGCGCAACCGTTGCCTTCATCGACTCTCAATCATATAGAGAAGGAAGGAATCTAGAGCAATCATGGTCAACCAAAACCAAACCGTAAGCCCTCTGAATCTGATTGTGGCTCTTACAACTGGACTCACCTCTGGTAGCGGTCTCCTGGTAACTATTTTATGTAGTGTGGCACTGATCAGGTCCACATCATTTGGTGCCAGTTACCGCTGGATCACAGTTTCGCTTGGCGTGGCGGATGGCGGCGTTTTGTCGGTCTTCTTCTTTTGGACGGTGCCCGTTACTCTCTCTGGGTGAGAAGCTTCTGAGGGTGTTTTTAATATACTGATAGCAAATTTTCAGACAACCACTGGTCTATTCTCTGTTGGGACGAAAAATCGGTCAACTGGCTCTGACCTTTCAATTTGCCGTCATCTATAACATGCTAGCAGTGTCAGTAAATCGATACTTTGCAGTGGCGCGCAGCATGCACTATGACGTATTAACTGCTATCATACAAGTAATTTAGTATCAACGTACATAGTCAGCAATTGTAGATTTGTTTCTCGGAGCAAAACACCAAACAAGGGATAACACTCATATGGTTATTGTCCGGCATTCACGGCCTACTGTATTTCTACCCAGGATGTGACTTTGTCTACAACCATACCACATTTGTCTGGTTGTTTGCTGACTCTAAGTGTCATGATCTGATGATTGCCTTCGATCTGTGGTACTCTCTCTTTTTCCTACTGCTTGTTATGTGTATTAACCTGGCAACTGGCTGTCACATTCGCGGACATAATAAGAGAGTGGTCTCTCGCCTGAAGTCAAGAGAGGAAAAGCGTCGTCAAGTGCAGCAACGACAGAAACAAGAGGTGCAAAATTTTAAGCTCTTATTCGAAGCAATTGAAATTTAGGTACCTTATAACCTTCCAATTCAATGCCCCACTCCAGTAGCTAGTGCGTTAGTGAAGGCTAATTTTTTAAACATTTCTCACTGAGGTTCGTAACTTCACAATTTCACACCCCTAATGCTCGATACACCACTACTCCCCCACTCCAATAATACCAACTCATTCTAGCATACATGTAACAGGGGGGTCTGGGGGGGTCTGCCCCCCCCCACACGACTTAGGCCAGACCCCCCAGATGGGGACCCCCCCCCCCCCCCCGAGACGATTTCACCGACCCCCCCCTCCGATTTTTATGGCAAGTAAATTTTCAAGCAATTTTTTGCAATTTTTTACAACTTCACACACAAAAATTGCCAAAATCGCCTGCAAAACAGCACTTTTTAGCTGTATTTCAGCCCAAATTAGCGAATTTTTGGCAATTTTTAGCCAAAAAATTGCGATTTTTTCAATATTTGAGCGTTTTTTAGTGCCCACCACTCCCCCAAAATTTTGGCTCAGACCCCCCCCCGCCGGCCGGCGCCAGACCCCCCAACCCCCCTCCCCCTATCGGCGGATGACCTGTTACATGTATGCATTCTAGGTATGCGTTTGGTCTCCGACACGGCTAGTAGGGTTTTGTGAAAAAAATTCGGCGCCATTTTGTGACGGCTGTATTCTATGTCTGTCTAGGTGCGGTGGATCAGTAACAGAAGAGTTGGTTGTTTGGGAAGGTTCCCTTTATTCGGGAATAACAACAATAATAACAATTGGGTTGGGGCTGCACAAGCACAGCAATTGGGAAAGGAATTTGCAATTGCAATAGCTGATAATTGAAGTAGAATAAGAAGAAGATCCACAATGGTTGGGCTGGGCCCTTATATAGCTCAACAGAATATTCTAGAAAGTTCTAGAATAGTGACGCAACATTATCGTAGGCGCTTATATACAATGCAAGGAAAGTTCTAGAAGGCCACGCCCACCAGCCAATAGGAGGTGAGGCGAAGAAAGTTCTAGAAAGAATTGAGGCGCGCCTCTACTTTGTAGTAAAGTGACGCCACATGACGTCATGGCGGCCTCGCTAGTTCTAGTACATCGCGCCTATATACTATATATACATCAATGCTCAATCATAGCTTTACCTAGCTATGTACAATATAGACTGCTACTCTCCTATAAGCTCGTGTCTTTCACGACACTCCCAAGCGCAGAAGTTATTCTCCATGTCCTTGGGATTGGGCCTTGATCTTCTGAGCAGCTTCTTGGGCAGCGACTCTTTTTGGTCTGCCTTGAATTCTAGCTTCATTCTGCTCAGTGGTTGAGACGTCTTTGTTGATTTGGGGCTCCCTTTGGTCATCTTTAGCCACAGCCAACTCCAGTGGGTATAGCAGATTCAGTGGCCGATGTAGCAATTTGTGAGATGGGAGCAGAAGCTGGGCAGAGCGAACTTGACCATCCCGTCCTGGATAGAGCTCTTGAATCTTCGCAATCCTCCAGCTTCCTCTTGATAGATTGTCTTTGATAAGCACAATGTCTCCTTTGGAGGGCTGACATGGCGATTCAGTTCTGGCATGCTTCAGGTGGGACTGAAATCTTTCTCTGAGGCTTAGCAGATAGTCATTTCTCCAAGACTTCCAGAACTGGTCCAGCCGATTTTGTCCTCTTCTCCATGTTTCTAGGACTCTTTCTGTCGAACTAAGATTTGTGAGGAAATCAGGATCATCTTTGTCCTCCTTCATGGTTGCTGGGAGTCCAGTCTTGGGATTCATGGACAGGAAGTGGGACGGCGTGAGAACCATATTGGAATTGAAGTCATCTCCCACATAAACCAGTGGCCGGTTGTTGATTACTGCTTGTACTTCAACCAGGATGGTGCTCAATTGACTCCAACTCAAGCAAGTCCTTCCAATTGACTTCCTGAGAGCTCTTTTGACAAGACCAACAAGTCTTTCATAGTATCCACCCATCCATGGTGCCAGTTGAACGATGAAGTTCCATTTGATTTCTTGATTGGCCACATAGGATTGAACATCTTGGTCAGAGAGGACGTTGTGCCAGACTTTGTCCAGAGTTGAATGGGCCAGCTTGAATTGTTGGGCATTGTCAGAAAAGATCATTGCTGGTTTCCCATATTTGGCAATAAATCTTCTGAATCCCAGCAGAAATTCTTCAGCAGACATATCTGGGTGAAGCTCCAAGTGAATTGCTCTGATAGCAAGACATGTGTAGAGGCAAATCCAGACTTTGGAATTGTCCTTGATGTATAGTGGTCCCAGATAGTCCAAACCAACGTAGGCGAAGGGTGAGGAAGGGTTTACCCTTATGACTGGTAAGGGCGGCATTTTGGGCATCTTGTAAGGTCCTCCTTCCCACTTCTGGCAGGTTTTGCAGGATTTCAGAACTCTTCCGACTTCTGACCTTCCTTTGGGAATCCAGTATTCGTTGCGAATGGCAGCAAGGGTTTGAGAGACTCCAGCATGGAGAAGTTTCTTATGGTAGGCCTGGATGAGAAGGTTGGTAAAGTGTTCCTTTCTTGGAAGAAGCTTTGGTAGTATTGCTTCTTGAGTGAGTGCAGCATTTTGAAGTCGGCCATGGCATCTTAGCAAGCCTTTGTCATCAATCTGGAGTCCAAGTTGGTTGATCAAGTTGTCCTTGTCCTTGGTTGAGCCAGATCTCAGTGACTGGAAGATAGTTCCATAATGCTTTTCCTGTAGGAAAGTCAGCCAATGCCTTGATGCTTCTTGAATCTCTTCTCCAGACAGTGATCCAGTGAAACTTGCTTTCTTCTGGCAATTCTTGATGAATCTGCATGCCCAAGCAGTGACTCGGAGCAGCTTGATGAGTGACGAGTAGTTTTCTTCTTGAATTTTGAAGGGGGTAGCAACATCTGCTAAGCCCTCCCCAATGACAAGAGATGTCTCATACAGGACAGTCTTCTTTTCTTCAGAATGGATGGTGTCCTGTAAGTCTTTATTGACAGAAGGGAGTTTCCACTGGGGCCATTTGTTTTCTGGCATTGAAAGCCATTCAGGACCATTCCACCACAAGGAGCAGTCATTGAGTTCTGCAGCTGGCATACCTCTTGAACCAATGTCAGCAGGATTCTCCTTGGTGCTGATGTAGTTGAAGTTTGTGGCGTTGGCCTTGATTTCTTTGACGCGATTGGCCACAAACGTTGACAGCTGTTTCTTGGAGGAGATCCAGTGAAGAACGCATTGAGAGTCAGTCCAAAGGTACTCCTTATGAATAGGGAGGTTGAGTTGACACTTTGTGAATTGAAGAGCTCTGCAGCCAATGAGAACGGCTAGTAGTTCCAGTCTTGGGAGGCTGCTGACTTTCTTGGGGGTAAGTCTGCACTTGGCAAAGATCAACTTGGTCTTCACTGTCTCGCCATTGGAGATCCGTAGGTAGACTGCTGAGGCATAGGCCAATGTAGAAGCATCTGAGAAGCAGGCGAGTTGGTACTGCAGGGGTTGGTCTTGAAAGCTGATAAATCTAGGTTGTTTGATTAGGGAGATATTTGAAAGTCCTTGAGCAATCTTGTGCCATTCTTCAATCTTCTGTTGAGACAGTTGGTCATCCCAATCTTGATCCACATTCCATAAGGATTGAAGGAAGAGTTTGGCTTGAAGAGTTGCAGGTGAGATTGTGCCCAAGGGGTCGTAGATTGATGCCACCATTTGTAGAATTCCCCTTTTGGTTCTGGCTGAAGTGATAGTTTCTTGCTTGGGGCACGGAGTTGACAGTTGATCTTCTTTCAAGTCCCATTGAATGCCAAGAACTTTAGCAGATTGTCCCTTTGCTTGGTCTTCTTTGGGCAACTGTTCCATGAATTCAGATGAATTGGACAGCCATTCTCTGAGGTTCATTGATGCCTGCTTGAAGATCTCCTTTGATTCCTTGTAAAGGCAAAGAGCCTCAGCCACAGATTGGGCTCCGAAGATGACATTGTCCACATAGATGTTGTTGGTAATCTTCTTGGCAATGGGTGATCCAGAGTTCTCCAAGTGGTGGTTGACTGTTAAAGCAAGCAGAGATGGGCTTGAAATAACTCCAAATGGAATTCTGCAGAATCGGTATGTGGCCAGATTCTTGTCCAGATTGGGGTTTGAGGGGTCTTTCAGCCACAGAAATCTTGTCACATCTCTGTCTTGAGTTTGAATTCCAACTTGAAGGAATGCCTTTTCAATATCAGCCATGATGGCGATGGGGTTCAGTCGAAATCTGAGTAGAAGACCACAGAGATCTTGAAGCATCACTGGGCCTCTGTAGAGGCATTCGTTGAGGCTCTTATTGGACTTCTTGGATTTTGCTGAGGCATCATACACGATCCTGACCTTGGTTGTAGTCTTGAGTGGAGTGATGACAGGATGGTGAGGAATGTAGTGCTTCTTCGGTCCTTCTTGGGTTTTTGAAGTAACCTTTTCGATGATTCCCTTGGTGAGTTGATCTTGGATGATGTCATCATATTTCTTGAGTAGTTCTGGGTTGTCCTTCAGTCGATTGATTGTTGACTTGAATCGTCCCAGGGAGAGTTGGTAATTGTCTGGCAGATTAGGGTTTTCTTCTTTCCAGGGCCAAGTCACATAGTATCTGCCATCCTTGAGTTGAACATTGTTGGTGAAGTTCTGGAGGGCTTTGTCATCATCAGATTCTTGAATGGATTCCTTGATTCCAATTGTTTCCAGGTTCCAGAACTCATCCAATTGGGGAAGCGAACAAAGTTGGCTGTCTTCATTTGCGAAGACAATGTCCTCTTGGTTTTTTCCATGATTGGAATTGATGCACAGTAGACTGGCTTCACATGAGTGCTTGGCAGGTTGCTTGACTCGTCCCGAAATGAGCCATCCAAGCTTGGAGTGGACAAGGTACAAGCCTTGGTTGAGTTCAATCTTGCTGGGTAGAATGAAGTCCCAGTAATAATCATTGCCAATCAGCAGCTCAATTTGAGTGGACTCTTGCTCCTGTGGAAGCTTGTCAGCCAAAGAATATTTGTTGAGGATCAGCTTGTAGCGCTGAAGGTCCATTGGAATGCGCTCCATGGTGCCAGCCACATTGGGCACAACATGAGCTTTGAAGTTGAAGAAGCTGCCATCTTTGAGCTTGAGCTTGAGGGTGGTCATCTGAGCATCGATGACCTTGGGAGTTGAAGAACCAAAAGTTAGAATGGCAATCTTCTCTTTTCTTCCCATCTTCAACTGGAGCTTTCTTGCCAGATCCGATGAGATGTAGCTGCGATGGCTTCCACTATCCATCAGGAGTCGAACTTTGATGCCTTGAGTTGGCTTTTGTGGATTCAGGATGACAGTCGTTGCAGTTGGCATGAGAACTCGCTCTCCAAATGCCAATAGGCTTCCTTCTTCCGCTTGAATATCTTGGGCTGTCTCCCGAACCATTTGAGCAGGCTCCTTTTGAAAGTTGAAGTTTCCTTGTTGAAATCTTTGAGTGAGGGGACCTCTTGGGAATTTGTCAGGACACAGGCTTGAATGGTGCACCATCACTTTCTTGCAGTGAAAGCACTTCTTGGTGCTTGAACAGTCTTTGCTGAGGTGATCCCTCTTGAAACAGATGAAGCAGGAGCCCTTGATCCTCTGTTTTCTCGCCTCCACAGTATTGAAATTGGGGCATTCATCATTCCAATGAAGGCCATTGCAGAAGATGCAGTTCCTGGTTGGTCTTTGAGCTGGTCCAGCAAAAAGGGTTTCAGTTGTATAATGCTGAATTGGCTCAGGCAGATTCTTCTTGATTGGAGTTGAGTGAGCAGAAAGTTGTTTCACTGATTCTTGCATCAGTATCAGCCACTTCAGTTTGTCCCTCAGCAATGCTGTGGTCCATTCTTCTTCTGAACTCTTCTGCTCTTCCAGCTTCAGCAGGGTTTCTTCTGGTAACTTGGACTGGATTGCTCTGATGAGCAGTGAGCTCTCCACATTCTCTCCCAGCGCTTCCAGTGAACGAATGACCTTTTCTATCTTGTCGTAGGTGACACGAAGTTTCAGAGGGTCATTGGGAGAAGGTGGCAGGTTGGTAAGAGCATCATAGTGGGCAGCTATGACTTGCCGATGGTTGCCGAATCTTTCCTGGAGGAGCTTGACAGCAACGTCGTAGTTCTCATTGGTGACTTGTAGACCTTCCAGGGCATACTTAGCCTTTCCTTCCAGGTTGCACTTCAGGTAGTTGAGCTTGTCCACCTCTTTCAGCGCTGGATTCTCATGGATAGCTGCTGAGAATGAGTCCCAGAATTCCTTCCACTTGAGAAGGGATCCATCGAATTTGGGTAGCTGGAGCTTGGGGAGTTTGACAGTTGCTCCATTGGCTGCGGTAGACTGGACAGATGTATTCAGTTTTTCCTGATGACTGTCCTCTTCTTGTTTCATTTGAAGCTCGAATCTTCTTTGACTGTCTTTGTCTTCAGCTCCCAATCTCTCCAGTTCCAATTCCTTTCTGATGTTCTCTTGAATCTGCAGGCGTCTTGTTTCTTCTTGCATTTCGGCCTTTCTAGTTTCTTCTTGGAGTTGAATTTCGGCCTTTCTGGTGTCTTCTTGAATTTGAAGCCGTTTTGTTTCTTCCTCCATCCTTTTGAGTTCCTTGCAGTCTTCTCTTTCCTGCTCTTCTTTCTTGAGGCGGTCCTCTCTTTCTTGTTCTTCTTTCTTGAGGCGGTCTTCTCTCTCTTGTTCCTTTTCTTCTGCTTCTCTTTTTAGGCGTTCTTCTCTTTCTAGCGTCTCCTTTTCCTTCAGTTCTTTCTTGTCATTGAAATCCAGCTGAACTTGCATGTCATCCAGGGTGTCATCTGCCTTGGAGACCAGTTTGGAGAGCATCTCTGAGGTCTGCTGGAAATTTGGGTCCTCTTCCTTTGAACTTGACGCAAGCTTGGTGAACTGCTCCAGCAGTCTCTTTAAGGTGGTGCTCTTCCTCTTCAGCCTGATTTGGAGCTTGGAGATGTTGATGGAAGGAGGCTCTTCTTGGTTGAGCAGGTCGTCAGAGGCAGACAGAATGTTGATCACCTCTTCCTTGACAGTGGCGATAGAGTTGAGGAGTTCCTTGGCCATTTTGATAACCACTCGCTGCTACCAAATGTTGCGGTGGATCAGGAACGGAAGCCTTGATTTGGGAAGGTTCCCTTTATTCGGGAATAACAACAATATAACAATTGGGATTGGGGCTGCACAAACACAGCAATTGGGATTGACAGAGGAGAGGATTGATTGATAACAGAGGATCTGTAAAAACAGAGGATAGTTGGTGGAAACAGAGGATACACAATGGTTGGGCTGGGCCCTTATATAGCTCAATAGAATATTCTAGAAAGTTCTAGAACAATGACGTAACATTATCGTAGGCGCATATATACAATGCAAGGAAAGTTCTAGAAGGCCACGCCCACCAGCCAATAGGAGGCGAGGCGAAGAAAGTTCCAGAAGGAATTGAGGCGCGCCCCTACTTTGTAGTAAAGTGACGCCACATGACGTCATGGCGGCCTCGCTAGCTCTAATACATGGCGCCTATTTATCTATTTGTACATAAATGCTCAACAACAGCCTTACCTAGCTATGTACAATAATTAATACCACTCCCCTCCTCTCTTATAAGCTCGTGTCTTTCACGACACATTTACTGTCAAATGTGTATGGTAATTTGTGTATACACATTCAACAAAACAATGTGTGTTTTTGTGTATATTTGCGTATGTGTATTGAAACATTGAAACTTTATACGAACCGCATGATATAGCCAAGTGGCTAGTCACATGTAAAAACATGACACGCAGTCGTAGATAATCTAATCAATTTACAGTTTGCCGTCATAAAACCTATCAATGCACATCTTAAACTTCACCAAACTAGGGGGATTCCTCAAACAGTCAAACTGCAATGCCTCACAGATCTCGTTTAACAGCGTTGGTGCCCTAAAACTGAACGACCTCTTAGCAGAATCTGTGGTAAAATTGGGCACAGTGAACTTTGGCACTTGACTTAGCCGAGCCGACCGCCTTCTATGACTGATTTCGGTGGCGCCGATAGTATCTTGACTAAGAAACATCTTATAGGCTTGGATTTGCGTGCGTTTCTTTAGCTCCAGGACAGGGTCAAGCAGCCCCACTTGTCTCCTCGATTCACTGGCACGATCATATTTGCGCAGACCAAAAACGGATTTGGCCGCAAAATTGACAACAGGACTTAGCGTTTGCTTGATGTATGAAACTGGAGCAGCTTGGATTACAGATGATGAGTAGTAGATTTTCGGCAGAACGGTCGCCTTGATCGTACGTATGAGAATGGGCCGAGGAATACAGTCTTTGACACGGCTGATAGCGAATAAATCTCTATTGTACTGAAAATGCAATTTTTTGGTAGATTTTCAGTCAGAAATGCTAGAAAAATGAAATCTCTCAATGTCTGCTGCTTGAAACCTTGGATAGCTTTGAAATCGAGTTACTTAGGCCATTATAAGGCTCTATGAGGATATCTACTGTTTATTACTGCAACAAAAACATCGAACTTTTATGATTCTGTTCGAAATTTTATCGACTTTTGCTGATCAAATACACATACACAAAAATACACATTTCGAGAACTGTTTGTGTATGGTAATGTGTATCTGAATTTTCAATGTGTATGTGTAAGTGTATGTGTATACACATTGAAAAAACAATGTGTATTTTTGTGTATGGTAAATGTGTATGTGTATACACAAACAACAGTAGCGTAAGTATACCAAAGAATGCTGTTTTAATAATTTAAAAATCGATAAGCCAACCTACATTGAACGGCAGAAAATTTGAACTGCGGCCATAGCTACCGTAGGAAGAAACAGATTGAAAATAGAGTCATATCCTGTGTAAATTCCTAAAAAATTCAGTTCTCTATTTAGTGTGAATTTGAATTTCAGCTGTACAGACCAACCTTCGATCCACTCGTAAACATATTGCAAATACAGAGAGTACAGAGCATTCTGAAAGGAGTATCCATCCAAATCCAAAAGAATTCAAAATTTTGAAGATAATCACAGGTTATCTTATCACAGGTTATCTCACTGATGTTTAGATTTGGAGAAACATTAAAAAGAATGTTCAAAAATGCATAAAATTGAGAAGGTGATGTTGAAAACAAGGCAGTTAGAGCAAGAAAATAGCCAAAATACACTAAATCTACCAAATTTGTACTGTAAAATATACAAACAGCGAAATATCCAAACCATTTCTAAATCATGACTGTTCTACAGGGTGTGCCAAAAGAAACCACCCAGCACAGTTTTCGCTGTAGCTACCGCAAATCTCAACCGATTTGAATGAATCCTTTTTTAATGAAAGACTGATTAATTCTTCAAAGATTGGTGGAATTTTTATTGAGATTCACAGTTTAGTTCTTGAGATATTTGCCTTCTAATTCGAAACAGATTTTGGCAAAGAACAAGAGCGATTCCGTTGCATTTCATAACAAAGCAGATTCCTACTGCAAATATCTGAAGAACGAAACTGTGAATCTCAATAAAAATTGAACCAATCCTTGAAGAATTTATCAGTCATTCATTCAAAAAAGGATTCATTCGAATCGGTTTAGATTCGAATTTTCAAAGGTAAAAAATCTGCTGAGTTCATCTTTATCAGCTCTTGTTCATTGCCAAAATCTCTGTTTTGATTTTAAGGTCAAATATCTCAGGAACTAAGCAGGCTATCTTAATAAACGGTACATCAATCTTTCAAGAATTTATTTATCTTTCATTTAAAAAACGATTCATTCAAATCGGTTGAGATTTGCGGTTGCTACAGCAAAAACTCTGCTGGGTTGTTTTTTTGGCACACCCTGTAGAAACAGCATCAAAAACGGAAACTTTTCGTTTTGCTGTATCTTCTTTAATTTTTGTCGTAATTGCATGAAATTTTTACTATATGTACAGAATATCGTTGCCTGGAAGGAGAGAGCATGTCAAAGAAGCACAGAAGTTAGAATAGTGGGAATCGTGGAAAGCTGAAGGAAAATCGGCAGCTTCACCTTCTTCCACTCCGAATCGGCCGATTCTCGGGATAGTACTTCGGCGAAGATCGATGACAAGCAAGTCGTGAGTGGCGGGCTGGATGACCGAAGTGGTTCTGGTACAATCTGGAAGGCAGCGAATGGCTGAGATAGCCTGGAGGCTGAAGACGATTTAGATTCAGTAGAAGGTGCCAGTACTTGAGTGATTTGAATTTGGCGCACTTTCTTACCGACGACAAGTCTTCCCGGTTAGGGTCCCAGCACGAAAACACATAACATTCGGTGCTGTCATGCGAGGGCCTCATTCACTAGCGCATGCACACGATAATCGTAAATCGGGCGCTCGTTTGTGTTGCCATAGAAACCAAGGAGAAACTCAATTCGCTGACATGTTAAAACGACGTCAAAATGCTATTAATTTGGACTTTGATCCGGTGGTTCCTTCAACAAAGATTTCGTCCAAAAAACCCGTTGCTCGTTCCTCAGCCAATCTTACCTCAGATGCCTTGGTAATTTTTTATCTCTATCTTTATACGGCCGATAAAAGTCAAATCATATAACTCCTAGATTTACTTACGATTTATTCATTAACGATAAAGCTACTATTTATTCAGTTGAATTGAAACTTTGCCGTTTAATCTGACAACTTTAGCCGAACGCCAAAATCGTTTCGATATTCACCATTTCTATTTAGGAAAAATCTCTTTGACCAAAACATAATTCTTTGTCTATTTGGTTACAACAAAAAATAAGTATATTAGCATGTAGCGTTACAAAAATTTAACCCTGAATCGCTCCATAAAATTTGTGAATCTAACTTCCATTCCGACCTTAACCGACCGTATCTTAACTTTTAAATTTAAAAATTGCTTCTTGTCCTATTTTATTCGGTACCCTGTATATCCTACTGAATCCATATTTCAGTCCTATCTAAGAAGCTTGCAACAAGCTGCCAAGCGACCGCCCAGTCCAAAAGTGAAAGTGGAAAAAGCGAAGGAAACGGACCGAAAATCGCGACAAAATTCCGCCGTTTCCCTTGAAGAGTCAGACAAAACCTTTTTGCAAGAAACTGAGACAATTGGCAGACTGTCAACCTCTTCACTTGGACAGAGCTCCGAGAAAAAAATTCAAGGATCTTCTGAAAAAACTGATAGTTTGGCTTCGGTCTTGAACGCAGTAATAAGCTTGGAGGATCTTGAGATACCAACAGATGTCAGTCACAAAATACCAGAATCTGCTGAAGCGCAGCAACTTTCTGATGATGAAAACGGTCTGGTAATTTAGCTTTCTTTCGCCTAAGGGGCCATCCATAAAATTCGAAACTCAGCTGGGGGGTGGGGTATGTGCGCAAAATTTCGAAATTCCGATCCGATGTGCGGGGAGCCTTACGGCCTTACGCTCAGACCTCTGCGGTCCATTGCACGACCCCCGTGGTTCGTCATCTCGGACGCTTCCCTTCTATCACTGCCAGGCCAGCCACTCTAGCCATGCTGGGCGGGTGTGAAGTAGACAAAAACTTTTTAGGCGGGTAGTTGGTTAAACTTCATCCAACTTCTTAGCGGGTGGGGCATCCGAAATTTTGCATTTTTGAGTTTCGAAATTTCTGAACGGCCCCTAATTTTTTTTTCGATGACGCATCAGTTTTATGTACCTGTGAAGAAGAATACGTACCTCTAAAATAGGTTTTCTTTTCTTTTCAGAAATCCCCGAGTTGGTCAAAAGTTTCAGCTCACTAATCGAACCGGTCGATTCGGAACCAGTCCAGCAGATTTTATCCAAAAAAGCGGATTTGACCAAAACGTCTGTTTCAAGTCAACTACAGTCCGAAACCGAATATGACTCCGACTTCGAGCTTGACAGTGAGTCGTCGGACGAAACGGTACCCGACGAGCCAGTTTCATCTCAAAACAACAGCCCGGTTACAACTATTTCTTCATCTGAAGCAATAACAAGCCGCTCGAATGAACCCCAATTGAAGGACAATGCCACTCAGACAGATACTATGCAACTTTTTGACGCTCCCCCTCCTCCAAGTTCAGCGTTTCAATTGCATCCAAAAATAATGCAGCAACTTTACCTGCAGAATTATCAGCAAGGTATGCTGTTTATTTTTCTAGTCACTAGAGGTTTTCTCAACCCATCTAAAGATGGAAATTCGAAAAAATGTATACCTACTGTCGGTTTTACAATATTCATCGCTGTAATTACTAGAAAATATTACTCGTATGGGGCAATTAATGTGCCTATTATTAGAATGCTGCTAAATACTGCAATTTTACTATAGCATAGTAAAACAAAAATTAGTAATACTTGTGGTATTTTACTACTAGCAAAAAGTAAATTTAAGAGCCAATAGTAAAGTAAAAATTAAACTAAATTACCAAAGGCCGTCATTTTACTAGTTTTTGTTGAACTCCAGCAAAAATCTTGATCAATTTTGCAATAAAAGATCTGTGGGTCCAGCTTGCCGCGTCGGTGGCTCAGTGGGTAGCTCGCTGCCTCTGAGTCACGGCGGCCGCTGCATCCCTAGTGGTAGTAGTGGTTCATCCTCTCGGCGTGGCAAGTTTCTTGCTGCAAAGAGTTGGTCGTCGGCACAACGCTCCACCCAGGCCACCGAAAGCTGGTTACAGCGAGTAGGTAAAATGGGAACCAACTGGATCTGCCATTGCACCAAAGCCGCTCCTACAGCATGCCACATTGGAGAAAGATCAACGACGTCAGGTGCCGTCTGAGAAACCAGCAATAAGGCCAATACCGGTTTGGCCCCTTCGCCGGGCGGCCGTTGGGAGCTGTCGGCACCATGACGTCACCACGCCAGGCGCTCTCTTAGTACCTGGCGCCCAACAGCATGGCTAGAGTGGCTTGGCTGTGAAACGAGGGCAAACGTCCGAGATGACGAATACGGGGGTTGCGCAATGGACCGCAGAGGTCTGAGCGTAGGGCCGTAAGGCCCCCCACACACATCGGATCGGATCGGGTCCAGCTTTCTCGGTTAAATTTCACACATTTTTGTGTCTACAGTTCTGGAGAACTTCGTATCATGATCCAATCTAGCAACTATTGGACCAACAACAATTATTCACAAATACCTTGGCATCACTGATACAAAATTCCACGTTACGACTAGTAAAATCGTAGTAAAATTAGTAGAATTATTGGTAAACAAAAATTAGTAAACTCGGAGCTGCCTAGCAGTAAAGTAAAAACAAAAAGTAAATTAACAGGCTGAATTTGTAGTAAATTTAGTAAATAGTAAAATAAAAATCCTCTAATAGTAAAATAACAGTACTGCTAAACAAGACATTTAGAAAATGTTATTTAAATTTTAGCTATGGAACTGCATTCACCGATGCAGTCGGTTTTCGATTCTCTGCTAGAAAACCATTTAAAGATGATTCGTTCGTTCGCTGAAACGCAGCGTCAGTTGTACCAACGCTGGCAGCAACTATTGGACCAGAAGAGAACTACCAATCATTGATGATTTTTCCCTTTACTTCTGCTTAATTAACGCAACATTACTATAACAAACACAACATAAGAAACTTGTAGTAATTGCCGGTTGGCGCACTATTATCCGATTGTGCAATTTTTCCAACGGCTGCTATTTATTTTAATTTACGCTTGCAAAACGAGTAAGTAAGCAGCCTGTAACTTTTTTTAACCTAATGTGTGTGTGTCTGTGTATTTGCAGCTCAAAGCAATCGTGTCATATGTAGCGACGGAAATCACTACAACTATAAAAAGTGCATGTCTTGGGGGCCGGCCATAAACGACGTCGTTCCAGAGGGGGGATGAGGGGCTCTGCTGAAATGCGACGATAGACGATAGGAGGGGAGGGGGTTAGCAAAAAACGACGTCGCTTTTCTGTATGTAGAAACGTTTGATAGAAGTATACTTGAATTGCATTATTTTCGATTTATGCACATTCTATCAAACGTTTCTACATACAGAAAAGCTTCCCAGAGTGGTTGTAGGGATTTATTCAATTAATTGCGCTGTATGGTAACAAGAAAACGTTACATTACTGTAAGTACTGCCCTTTTATTGGGGTAAACCGAAAACGATGTCGCCGTAGTGGGGTCCCCAAGAAACGATTTTGGGGGGAAGGGGGTCCGAAAAATCGGGATTTTGGAACGACGTCGTTTATGGACAGCCCCTTGTGCAACGCATTTCCTATCTCACTGAGTGAGGGTAGCAGAAATTTAGTCTAGAGCCAAACAATATGCGAACTGTTCTACTGACTGGTTAACGAGCCATCACTACAGCGCATTACGTAATAGATGGCTTCAATTCCGAAAATGACACCGCGTCAGGAATTCCTCAGCGAGCGCGGCGGCAGACTAATTACCAGTCGGGACGGGAGCCCACCAGACAGGCTCATACAATTGGGTTCAATTTTCGCTGGTTGCATGCCGCCACATCTGCGGCCGTTTTTTACGACGCTTCCATCCATCTATTCTATTCAACCGAAACGTCGCTGCCGCCTGTGTCACGCCCCCTCCGACAGCTATAAACATAGACATAGCTGTGGCTAGTCTATAGGACGTATACAGCGGCCGATTTTCAACTGAATAAATTGTAGGTAGAGCGGCTGTAGATACTGGCTGCTCTGTCGCTATTTATAGGCTTGTTACTACTCCCATGTACGTTTCGTATGTATGTAGCTGGCCAAATTTGGCCTTCCTGTTTGCTGCGCCCGTCCAGTTTTGAGCACTTTTCTAAGTCAACTTTACTGTTTGTTTCTTTTCACAAATTTATTTATATTAAAGTAACCTTTTTATTGCCTTTATTAGTGTTCGAAATTGACCAACAACTTATATTTGTGCTAGAATTTTATTGATGACTAGACCAAGGGAATCTATCGGAAGTTTCCTGAAAATGAAGTGACTACGGTAAGATAAGAAGCGACCGTAAATTGCACAAATTCACGGTCCTTGCAAAAGTTGCCGAAAATTTCGTACTCGGATAGTACCGCCTCCAACGCAAGTACCGATTTAGATTTAAGTTTGTGCTTAGCTTTAGGCTGAGGTTTAGAATCAGGATTTAATTTAAACATTGGTTAAAGCTCTAGATTGTCTTTATGGCTTAGTTAAACTGATCAGCCACCCCCATGAGACAAGTCTCTCTCTTCTATGATTCACCAGAAGGCATCGTCGTCGCGTCAATTAGTCTTTACTTGCTTAGCTGTTGGACCGTAAATTGCCATGCTACCGTATCTACGCTATAAATTCGCGTCGAAAACCGTAAACGATTTAAAGGAACAGAGCTTCCGATAGATTCCCTTGGTTTAGCTATTTGTTGCTTTTTGAAATCACAACAAACAAGGGGTCTGTCTACCTCTCCCACTATGACTCCAACACTTGACTTGGACTTGGGGCAGCAGACACCCGTTTGTAGTGTTTCCGAGTAAATTTATTTTGAAATTAAATAACTATTAAATTGCTTGCTCAGCCTTCAGAAGAAAATAACTTGCTATTAATTTGCTTGGTGCCCAAATTCTTAATTTAATTTGATACAAATTTGTTATTTGCTTGCTATGAATTAAATATAAATTTGCTAAAATCAATACTCAATTCCTGAGAAAACAGCTGAAAACCTGGGTCGTGTCAGTCCAAAATGAGTCGACCTTTCTTCATATGGGTAACAAATGGTCTACAAATTAGGATTTAATGAGTTGATATCTTTGCTATAGGCATGAACAAGGTCATCTTTGGACTGAACTTGTTGTTTTGTAGCCAGACTTTGGTTAGTGAAGCTGCCAAAATAAGCAAATTTATATCAAATTCATATCAAATTTATATCAAATTTCTAGGCCAATTTTACGAAATTTAATATAATTTTAATTTGTTTAACGGTCATCGCGAGAAATTTAATTTGTTATTAAATTGCTATTTACTTGGTGATTTTGGCCAAAACAATTTAATTTTGTTATTTAATTTCAATTTGATCGGAAACACTACCCGTTTGACGATTTTTCCATCTCCCAATTTTTGTGGCAACTGTTATTTGAGCATTTTTGAACTGTTTACAACACGTCACAAACACTGAAATTACCAAAATTGTTTGTAAAACAGCGTTTATTTATAGATGTGTTAGACAAATTAGCGCTTTTCTTTAGAATACTTTTAGTTCAAAAGTGCGATTTTGATGCGTTTTCATTGTCATACTCCAAATTAGCGTCGGTATTATAGTTAGACAACTTTCTATTATCAATTTTCTGTATTTGTCGGTCACTAAGCATTTGTTAGAGAAGTTCCGGCATGGATTTCCTGAAGAAGACCTACGACCGAGCCAAACAATCGGTGGAAGAGAAGTTGGGAGACGCGACCATTACCGAGTTTGAACCTGAATACCAGGCGCTCCTAAACAGGGCTGATGACATGAAGAATCACAACGACAAAATTTTGGCTGCCGCACAGGTACAGTGCTATGTTTGAAAATTATTCCATCCCTATGTAGCCTATCTAATACACTGTACTGTACTACAAATACAGTATAGATCAAAAAAAATGTCCCATCGCTTTTTCGGCCTTCACTCAAACGTTTCGTTCTCAGTCAATTCTTTACCGATTTGGCTCAAATTTTCAGCAAAAATTACCAACATGGTTGGCTAAATATTCTGCAAGTTTGGTGCGAAAATTCCAAAGGAAAAAATTTTTTTTAACCAGAAAGTGAAAATCATAGTGGTCTGTGTAAATTCAAATTTCCCGCGTAATTACGGCGCTATCGCTTAGATAGTTGCAGCAATTATCGGGCGGACATTTGGTCATAACATATTCAGACGGCAGCCCTCTGGCTTAAGGGACACTAAAATTGGGGACTTTTAAAAACATGATCGAAAATCCCATAGTTAAGAAATCTGTACATTCTGGAATCAAAGCACTGAATCAGTTGTCAATCAACACAGATTGTAGCAGGAAGTTCGACAAATGAATGAACCTGATATTTAAACTCTGTTTCACATCATAGAAACCTTCTCCACAGTGTTTTTAGAAAATCGAAAATCTTCTGAATTGTCATTTCACCGTTTTTACGAAGAAAAGTCACATTTTCTCATGTTTTTGAAATTCCCCAATTTTAGTGCCCCTTAAGCCAGAGGGCTGCCGTCTGAATATTTTATGACCAAATGTCCGCCCGATCATTCCTGCAACTATCTAAGCGATAGCGCCGTAATTACGCGGGAAATTTGAATTTACACAGACCACTATGATTTTCACTTTTCGGTTCAAAAAAATTTTTTCCGTTGGAATTTTCGCACCAAAGTTGCAGAATATTTAGCCAACCATGTTGTTAATTTTTGCTGAAAATTTGAGCCAAATCGGTAAAGAAGTGACTGAGAACGAAACGTTTGAGTGAAGGCCGAAAAAGCGATGGGACATTTTTTTTTATCTATACTGTATGTATGTACAGTACAGCCCATCTGCGCATAGCTTGTAATCTCTGAACGTCACTCTGTCTTAGATCATCTGGTGGGACGTATAATTTGAACTAGGATTGCTGTCTCGACGCGGAATATAACACAACTGTATGCTACATAAACTACGCCGCTGATTTTACGCTGGAGGGAGGGGAAAATAAAGAAAAAAATTTTTTTATCGGATTGAATCAGAGGAATGAGCTGGTTGGGGAAGGAATCATTGCAAAGACATTTTGTACTTGGAAGGGGCTAAGCTGGCTAACAACTCTTCTTTTTATTATTTTTATTCGTTTCTTCACTTCGGTCGGCGACAGCAGTGCAGGCAGAGTAGGAGAGAGAAAGGAGTGGTTAGGTAATAGGAGCAGCTAAGCTTTATTGGATTCCTAAGGTAATACGTCGCCTTCCTAAAATACCTATTCTGCTTGTTCTTTTGCATTTTTTATGTTCGTGATCTTCGTCGCTTTTAATTTTTTTACTCCGAAAAAACAATGGCGGAAAATAGCGTCTTTTGTACGGCGGTTATTCTAAATTTCACGAAGATCGGCCTCGAGCGTCTTTTATACGGTAGCTCATGTTCTGTTAATTTGAAATGGATTTGGATTCAAACTACCCTCTTTTCAGAGATTACAAGCGTAAGTAGAATACGCTTTAGCTAGCCAAAAAATGGCATGTCATCATGTAGTCAGTTCAACAGTCTACAGTATGTGCAACATTACCTCCGATATTTTATTATTTCCTTCACTCTGGCAAACTGAAAACTAACAATTTGCAAGTGTTCGCTTGCAATCTTTTTAGGGTCGACTGTCAATTTATAGGTGTTTTTTGTATAAATTTTATAAATGGTCGTTCATCCTTCAGTTTATTTAGAGGTCTCTCTGTTGTTCAATTCGTTCCTCTAACATTTTACAGGTGTTCGTACAACCGGACCCGTCCATTCGTCTGGTGCCCGGTCTGACGCAGGAGAACCAGAACAAGGCCGAAAGTTTGGGCGCCGCATTGGGCGCCTACAGTCAGGCAGTCGGTTGCTGGACTAAAACTGGCAACGTGGAGAAATTGGAGTCGGCTCTCAAGACAGGAGATGACACCTTTACCAGAGTACGACCCTTTATTACAAATATAGTAGTTCGGTAATAGTTGCGTCTTGATTCTGTGAGTCTAGCGCGTATTTAGCTGAGTCGTTCTCTCTAATTTAAAGCACCGTCGAAGTCAGACCATCTGCCAGGTCGACAGTCCTAACCAATTTTTTCCTCTTAACTCTTAGACGCAGAAATTTTTTTGCGTGCCTGGCCATAGGGACATGCAATGCGTGCCTAAAAAATGGTAATCACGCAAATCACGGAAATTTTCAAAAAAAACGTGACTGGTCAATCACGCGTTGTATGCGGCACTGTGCATTGTCTGACAAAAATGCGTGACTGACCAATCACTTTTATTTGCACTTTTATTTTCCTATCACATGATAAAAAGAGCCGCATGCAAAGCGTGATTCTATGTGGGGTACTGCTCCAAATGGAGTAGCTTCTGCAGTAAGGGTTAAAGATGAAAGGTCAAATTTGTCTTCCTATTTTGCTCATATTTAAGCTGTTCGTGTCACCAAGAATGTATAACACCAAGAATGTTCCACTCGGCGGCTCGGCCGTAGTCAGCTGAGCGACCATGCGCTGCGCTGCAACATAATTGCGCCTACGTAGGCGCGATCGCGCTCATGTAGGCGCGATGCGACCACGTAGGCGCGAAATCTATGCTGCTTACCCCTACAGAAAATGATTTCAGGCGTAGGGTCAAACTCGTCTCGTCTTGTTTTTTTGCATTTTGTAGAAAGAAAGGCCAACTGCCTTACCGCACAAAGTCAGTTAAGGGACTCCAGGACAAGAAAATACTGTACTTGTATGACCCGACTCACACGCTTAGCAAAAGATGTTCTCAGACCAAGTTCTTTGTGCGCTCTTTTCATAATGACGTCACACCAAACTGACAATCTCATGCGTGAGCTATTCAGATAGTTGAAACATGGCGTTCTTTAGAAGCATGTACTGACATAACAACCGGAACGAACTCATGGCGTAAGAATTTTATTTCTCCTCGTCCCAGTCCGAGCGACTGAAATCATTTTCTGCATGGGTAAGCAGCATAGATTTCGCGCCTAGGTGGTCGCGATCGCGCCTACGTAGGCGCAATTATGTTGCAGCGCATGGTCGCTCAGCTGACTACGGCGGAGCCGCCGAGTGGAACATTCTTGGTGTTATACATTCTTGGTGTCACCAATAGAGGCAACACTCAGTATTGTGTTTGTGAGTATTAAAAACAATAAAACGTCCCACTGTATACTTGTATGGGCACTTTCATTTTCCTGTCGTGCTAGTAGTTTGCTCTGGGGATGGGGTTGTCATTATTGGGCACCTTGTACAGTTCAGGGATGTGAGGTGTGTTTTCTCCGTATTTTTCCGAAAAAAACCGGTTTTGTTCCTGAGGGTCGTAAAAAACATAAATGGCGGAAAAAGTCAAGCTAATAATAGCTAATTTATGTAATTTTTCTATTAAAAATGGACTTTTGCGAAGTATAATAGACACACACTGACTCAAAACTGTTAGAAAAACAGCAGAAAAGACCCAATTTGGCATGATAAAACGTATTCTTGATAAAACTAAAATGCAAACGGCTGTAAGAAAATTTGCATATAGCGTTGCATGCCTGTTTCGTGATTTATAT
Organism: Sabatieria punctata; assembly: GCA_030248155.1. Lineage (NCBI taxonomy): Eukaryota > Metazoa > Nematoda > Chromadorea > Araeolaimida > Comesomatidae > Sabatieria > Sabatieria punctata. Next base: position 34,350 of record JASANB010002862.1, on the reverse strand, counting down.
CTATGTAACACGTGTACTGTACGTATTTCTGGTCTGAAAAGACTGAGGAAGGCGCTAGAAAGCGTTAGGAATCATAAAACCAGTCTAGGGTACTTAGAACTTGGGCTGGAGTTTTTACAAAAAAACAAGAAAAAAACTGAAAAAATACAGGCCGAGCCTGGTTTTTTTCGGAAAAATATCCATCCTTGGTACAATTACAGTAAGGGGGCGTGCAAAAATTACGTAATGGTATTTTTGCCCATTTTCGGACCCCCCTCCCCCTGATAATCGCCCGTAATAATTTCCTGACCCCCCTCCCCTAATTACGTAATAATTTGGCTACCCCCCCCCGAAATTTCAATTTTTTGAAGAGTTAGAGCCGAAAATTTTCCGTTCAATTCTATGTAAAATGACGTTCATATTAAAATAGCATCTGTATACAGTAACAATTGATAATTTTCTTAGTTTTCTTTATTGATGAGCTACAACTACGTACATGTACGTATAGTCTTAGTTTTACATAGAAGCCATCATTGGATGGCGTTTTGTTAAAGATGAAACCAAAATGTTTTACACTGGATTTTAGGGCTGCTTCAATATTGCTTGACTGATAATCGATAGTCATAAACCAGAGCTCGTGCGGGACCCGAAAAGTCAGGGAATTTGGTGTCCAGTCAGGGAAAAAATTGTTAACAGTAGAATCCTCTCTCGCCCAAAGGCCCTGTCAGAGCTTAACACACCACACCACCCTTTTGAAAATGGGACTTCTGACTTTCCACAACTACTACAACTTGAAATTTTACCCTCACAATACTGTTTAAATGCGTTTTTCAGAGCCAATTTTTAATAATTCTGACCCTTGCTGGAATGTTCTCACTCTGATTGGTCGGGGAAATATGACTTTGTTCAGCGAATTTTGCTCGGAAAAAGCCGCACGAACCCTGTAAAAGATCGAGTCGATAAGTGTTATACCCTTATAAACTCTTAATAAGATGTCAAAGGTCACTCTTGCCATTTAGCATTTGAAAAATTGGAAAGCCCTGACTTAAACGGTAGCTACCTTCTCTAATCTAAACGTTCATCTAAGTAAAATCCAGAAAATTTAAGATGCATTTTGCGAGAAAGTCAGCTTTGGTGCCGAAGAGAGGGGGCAAGCAGGGCCATCTCACGGATCTGGCTGATATTTATATCTATTAAAATAGAGCACAGTCGAAGACCAAGGGTGCATGCCCGGCCACCAGCAACCCCCTAGAACCGGAGCTACACCCCCTCAAAGTTGGGTCGGCAGCAATTTTCGGTGTCATTTTAATAGCTCTGACACCCTCCATTCAAACGATCACCCTTCATTCGTTTCTTAAGCTAGGATCTCGACTCGCATATGGTTTTGTAGCTGGTCCAATGGCCTTTCATTTTCTGGTACTCCGGTTTCCAGATCGTAGCTGGTTACCGAGATATTCGCCGAAAACTGCGAAATTTCCACAAAATGCCACTCCGTTTTTTTTCGAAAAATCTTTATAACTTTTTGTGCAAAGGCCCTGCCAAGCTAATGTTTTAACAAAAGTTAGGCATGAGTTGGCCAAACAAAATGAGCGCCCCAAAGTGTGCGGTTAGGGGGGGGGAGGGGGGTGTTTTGGCCTCTCTAAGGTGTTCGAAAAAAATTTTTTTCTGCAAAGCTTAGTTGTTAGCATACTGTTATATGCAGTTTTGTGTGCTGAGTTCGAAAATGCATTCAGTTTAGCTAGATTCGCTCTGGATCGGGAGAAATTGGCGTCCAAAGTTGAGACCAACCCTTTTTCTTGACTGGCAATACTCGCTAGCATGACCATTAACCGCGGTGCAATGCAGTTTTTCTTACGTAGTTTTTGCTGATGATTCCGAAAATAACTTTATTTTTGCCCTACGTTGCCTACTTTTGAAGATATCGGCATTTTTATGATTTGGGAACAAAACGGCTGCACTTGCTATAACATGCTCGTTTGAAAGGTGGCTCAATTCAGTCGCATCTAGAGTACAGAGCCATAAAAATTTATATAATCTATTGCAGTTTTTGCCGCTGATTACGAAAATGACATCTGTTTTTCAATCTGACTGCTCCTGAGCTACTTATGTAACTTTTCTGCCCTGGTACTCAGACAATAAGTTATCTGTCAAATCTGGACATAATATGGTATCTATCTGGTGCAGTTTTCTCCGCTGATTCAGAATATTATCATATTTTTGCGCTACGGCCACTCTGTCGCAAGTTATGGACCTCCAAAGTTTCATTGAGAAACATGCCGTGAGAAGCTGTAATCCTAAAATAAATGTTCAGCACTCATGCATTTCTGAAATGAACCTTTTGTCAGTCAATAGTGTACCCGACCTATTTTGACCCGCTGAGTTCAAAAATGGCGTTTGTTTTAATCTATAGGTACTCGTTTTGGAGATATATGAATATTAATGCAAATTTTGTTTGATCAGTAATATCTCAAAATTGAACAGCAGTAGAGAAAAACAAACGCCATTTTTGAACTCAGCGGGTCAAAATAGGTCGGGTACACTATTGACTGACAAAAGGTTCATTTCAGAAATGCATGAGTGCTGAACATTTATTTTAGGATTACAGCTTCTCACGGCATGTTTCTTAAGGGACTCCAGGACAAGAAAATACTGTACTTGTATGACCCGACTCACACGCTTAGCAAAAGATGTTCTCAGACCAAGTTCTTTGTGCGCTCTTTTCATAATGACGTCACACCAAACTGACAATCTCATGCGTGAGCTATTCAGATAGTTGAAACATGGCGTTCTTTAGAAGCATGTACTGACATAACAACCGGAACGAACTCATGGCGTAAGAATTTTATTTCTCCTCGTCCCAGTCCGAGCGACTGAAATCATTTTCTGCATGGGTAAGCAGCATAGATTTCGCGCCTAGGTGGTCGCGATCGCGCCTACGTAGGCGCAATTATGTTGCAGCGCATGGTCGCTCAGCTGACTACGGCGGAGCCGCCGAGTGGAACATTCTTGGTGTTATACATTCTTGGTGTCACCAATAGAGGCAACACTCAGTATTGTGTTTGTGAGTATTAAAAACAATAAAACGTCCCACTGTATACTTGTATGGGCACTTTCATTTTCCTGTCGTGCTAGTAGTTTGCTCTGGGGATGGGGTTGTCATTATTGGGCACCTTGTACAGTTCAGGGATGTGAGGTGTGTTTTCTCCGTATTTTTCCGAAAAAAACCGGTTTTGTTCCTGAGGGTCGTAAAAAACATAAATGGCGGAAAAAGTCAAGCTAATAATAGCTAATTTATGTAATTTTTCTATTAAAAATGGACTTTTGCGAAGTATAATAGACACACACTGACTCAAAACTGTTAGAAAAACAGCAGAAAAGACCCAATTTGGCATGATAAAACGTATTCTTGATAAAACTAAAATGCAAACGGCTGTAAGAAAATTTGCATATAGCGTTGCATGCCTGTTTCGTGATTTATATCTATGTAACACGTGTACTGTACGTATTTCTGGTCTGAAAAGACTGAGGAAGGCGCTAGAAAGCGTTAGGAATCATAAAACCAGTCTAGGGTACTTAGAACTTGGGCTGGAGTTTTTACAAAAAAACAAGAAAAAAACTGAAAAAATACAGGCCGAGCCTGGTTTTTTTCGGAAAAATATCCATCCTTGGTACAATTACAGTAAGGGGGCGTGCAAAAATTACGTAATGGTATTTTTGCCCATTTTCGGACCCCCCTCCCCCTGATAATCGCCCGTAATAATTTCCTGACCCCCTCCCCTAATTACGTAATAATTTGGCTACCCTCCCCCCGAAATTTCAATTTTTTGAAGAGTTAGAGCCGAAAATTTTCCGTTCAATTCTATGTAAAATGACGTTCTTATTAAAATTGCATTTGTATACAGTAACAATTGATAATTTTCTTAGTTTTCTTTATTGATGAGCTACAACTACGTACATGTACGTATAGTCTTAGTTTTACATAGAAGCCATCATTGGATGGCGTTTTGTTAAAGATGAAACCAAAATGTTTTACACTGGATTTTAGGGCTGCTTCAATATTGCTTGACTGATAATCGATAGTCATAAACCAGAGTTCGTGCGGGACCCGAAAAGCAGGGAATTTGGTGTCCAGTCAGGGAAAAAATTGTTAACAGTGGAATCCTCTCTCGCCCAAAGGCCCTGTCAGAGCTTTACACACCACACCACCCTTTTGAAAATGGGACTTTTGACTTTCCACAACTACTACAACTTGAAATTTCACCCTCAGAATACCGTTTAAATGCGTTTTTCAGAGCCAATTTTTAAAAATTCTGACCCTTGTTAGAATGTTCTCACTCTGATTGGTCGGGGAAATATGACTTTGTTCAGCGAATTTTGCTCGGAAAAAGCCGCACGAACCCTGTAAAAGATCGAGTCGATAAGTGTTATACCCTTATAAACTCTTAATAAGATGTCAAAGGTCACTCTTGCCATTTAGCATTTGAAAAATTGGAAAGCCCTGACTTAAACGGTAGCTACCTTCTCTAATCTAAACGTTCATCTAAGTAAAATCCAGAAAATTTAAGATGCATGTTGCGAGAAAGTCAGCGTTGGTGCCGAAGAGAGGGGGCAAGCAGGGCCATCTCACGGATCTGGCTGATATTTATATCTATTAAAATAGAGCACAGTCGAAGACCAAGGGTGCATGCCCGGCCACCAGCAACCCCCTAGAACCGGAGCTACACCCCCTCAAAGTTGGGTCGGCAGCAATTTTCGGTGTCATTTTAATAGCTCTGACACCCTCCATTCAAACGATCACCCTTCATTCGTTTCTTAAGCTAGGATCTCGACTCGCATATGGTTTTGTAGCTGGTCCAATGGCCTTTCATTTTCTGGTACTCCGGTTTCCAGATCGTAGCTGGTTACCGAGATATTCGCCGAAAACTGCGAAATTTCCACAAAATGCCACTCCGTTTTTTTTTCGAAAAATCTTTATAACTTTTTGTGCAAAGGCCCTGCCAAGCTAATGTTTTAACAAAAGTTAGGTATGTGTTGGCCAAACAAAATGAGCGCCCCAAAGTGTGCGGTTAGGGGGGGGGGGGGGGTGTTTGGCCTCTCTAAGGTGTTCGAAAAAAATTTTTTTCTGCAAAGCTTAGTTGTTAGCATACTGTTATATGCAGTTTTGTGTGCTGAGTTCGAAAATGCATTCAGTTTAGCTAGATTCGCTCTGGATCGGGAGAAATTGGCGTCCAAAGTTGAGACCAACCCTTTTTCTTGACTGGCAATACTCGCTAGCATGACCATTAACCGCGGTGCAATGCAGTTTTTCTTACGTAGTTTTTGCTGATGATTCCGAAAATAACTTTATTTTTTGCCCTACGTTGCCTACTTTTGAAGATATCGGCATTTTTATGATTTGGGAACAAAACGGCTGCACTTGCTATAACATGCTCGTTTGAAAGGTGGCTCAATTCAGTCGCATCTAGAGTACAGAGCCATAAAAATTTATATAATCTATTGCAGTTTTTGCCGCTGATTACGAAAATGACATCTGTTTTTCAATCTGACTGCTCCTGAGCTACTTATGTAACTTTTCTGCCCTGGTACTCAGACAATAAGTTATCTGTCAAATCTGGACATAATATGGTATCTATCTGGTGCAGTTTTCTCCGCTGATTCAGAATATTATCATATTTTTGCGCTACGGCCACTCTGTCGCAAGTTATGGACCTCCAAAGTTTCATTGAGAAACATGCCGTGAGAAGCTGTAATCCTAAAATAAATGTTCAGCACTCATGCATTTCTGAAATGAACCTTTTGTCAGTCAATAGTGTACCCGACCTATTTTGACCCGCTGAGTTCAAAAATGGCGTTTGTTTTAATCTATAGGTACTCGTTTTGGAGATATATGAATATTAATGCAAATTTTGTTTGATCAGTAATATCTCAAAATTGAACAGCAGTAGAGAAAAACAAACGCCATTTTTGAACTCAGCGGGTCAAAATAGGTCGGGTACACTATTGACTGACAAAAGGTTCATTTCAGAAATGCATGAGTGCTGAACATTTATTTTAGGATTACAGCTTCTCACGGCATGTTTCTCAATGAAACTTTGGAGGTCCATAACTTGCGACAGAGTGGCCGTAGCGCAAAAATATGATAATATTCTGAATCAGCGGAGAAAACTGCACCAGATAGATACCATATTATGTCCAGATTTGACAGATAACTTATTGTCTGAGTACCAGGGCAGAAAAGTTACATAAGTAGCTCAGGAGCAGTCAGATTGAAAAACAGATGTCATTTTTGTAATCAGCGGCAAAAACTGCAATAGATTATATAAATTTTTATGGCTCTGTACTCTAGATGCGACTGAATTGAGCCACCTTTCAAACGAGCATGTTATAGCAAGTGCAGCCGTTTTGTTCCCAAATCATAAAAATGCCGATATCTTCAAAAGTAGGCAACGTAGGGCAAAAATAAAGTTATTTTCGGAATCAGCAGCAAAAACTACGTAAGAAAAACTGCATTGCACCGCGGTTAATGGTCATGCTAGCGAGTAGTGCCAGTCAAGAAAAAGGGTTGGTCTCAACTTTGGACGCCAATTTCTCCCGATCCAGAGCGAATCTGGCTAAACTGAATGCATTTTCGAACTCAGCACACAAAACTGCATATAACAGTATGCTAACAACTAAGCTTTGCAGAAAAAAATTTTTTTCGAACACCTTTGAGAGGCCAAAACACCCCCCCCCCTCCCCCCCTAACCGCACACTTTGGGGCGCTCATTTTGTTTGGCCAACTCATGCCTAACTTTTGTTAAAACATTAGCTTGGCAGGGCCTTTGCACAAAAAGTTATAAAGATTTTTCGAAAAAAAACGGAGTGGCATTTTGTGGAAATTTCGCAGTTTTCGGCGAATATCTCGGTAACCAGCTACGATCTGGAAACCGGAGTACCAGAAAATGAAAGGCCATTGGACCAGCTACAAAACCATATGCGAGTCGAGATCCTAGCTTAAGAAACGAATGAAGGGTGATCGTTTGAATGGAGGGTGTCAGAGCTATTAAAATGAGCCCGAAAATTGCTGCCGACCCAACTTTGAGGGGGTGTAGCTCCGGTTCTAGGGGGTTGCTGGTGGCCGGGCATGCACCGTTGGTCTTCGACTGTGCTCTATTTTAATAGATATAAGTATCAGCCAGATCCGTGAGATGGCCCTGCTTGCCCCCTCAAAGCTGACTTTCTCGCAAAATGCATCTTAAGCCCAATGGCTTCAAATCGAGACTACAAGTACATGTACTGTACATTAAAACAATTAAAATTATGGCCACTTTAGTGTTTTCTGCACTTTAAAAAATTACGTAATGAAGTAGCCAACCCCCCTCCCCCCACCGTAATGATTAGTAATCTTTTGGCGAACCCCCCCTCCCCCCTCATGCCATTACGTAATTTTTGCACGCCCCCTAATATAATTAAAAATTCAGCTCGGCAAGTACGAACGCGAGTATTTGGCGGCAGTGAATGAGCAATTTCTGATCCCAGTAAAGCGATTCCTCAACGAAGACATGAAAGCCTTGGACCAGGTTCCTTTTCTCTTCAAACAGTGACTGTGAAATAAGAATAAAAGGGATGTTTGCAGGAGCGCAAACTACTGAACACGTGTCGTCTGGACATGGATAGTCTGAAGAATCGGGCCCAGAAAGCACCGGAGAACGCCACACTCCAAGGAGAGTTGGACCGGGCAGAGAAGGGGTTCCAGGAGCAAAAGGCGAAAGTGGAGGAATTGATTAAGAAAATGGAAAACCAAATGCCCGAGACGCTGAACCATCTGAAGGGGCTAGCTTCGGCCTACTTGGAGTACTGTCAGAAGACGCAACAGGGCATTGAGGACTTGTTGAAAGTTCTCTAGGGTCTTTTTCCAATGCTCTTCTAATGTATAGTTCTTTTCGCAAATCTCGCTGCTGGTTCTTCTAGCCTGGGACATACAGTATGTATTTTTATTCTCTTCCTACTTCTCTTTCTTTCTCAACTATGAAGTGGTAGCATTTGGTCGTCGAAATTTGCGGAAGAAATATTTGTAGAAAAGAATGATTTATTATTTCTACGCCAACAGAAAAGTGACTACAGTTTATCTTAACAGATTTTCGGTGCAAAAATTGCGTGAAAAATGAAAAATAATTGCTACTGAAGGCTATTTTACTTATCTATTAGGTGGGAGAAGAAAAACCTTGCAAAAATTACCTAATCGCATTAGGGGGAGGGGCTCCGCCATATCATTACTATTTATTACGGTGGGGGAGGGGGGCGTTGGCGATTTTATTACGTAATTTTTTACAGTGCAGAAATCACTGAAATGGCCAAAATTTTAATTGTTTTTTATGTACAGTGCATGTACATGTAGTCTCGGTTTGAAGCCAATAGCTTATATTTTCTCAATTTCACTCAGATGAACGTGTAGGTACATAGATTAGAGGACAGCTACTGTGTAAGTAAAGTGCTTTCCAATTTTTCAAATGCTAAATGGCAACAGTGACCTTTGACATCAAATTAAGAGTTTATAAGGGTATGACACTTATCATTTAACAATTTCGGATCCAACTCTCCAAAAAATTGAAATTTTTGGGGGTAGCCAAATTATTATACAATTAGGGACGGGGTTAGGAAATTATTGTAGAGCGATTATCAGTGGGAGGGGGTCCGAAAATGGGCAAAAAAACACGATTACGTGATTGTTCCACGTCCCCTTACGTACAGTATATAGTTTACCGACCGATGCTACATAACTTCCTCTGTACGTACCATTGTTAGCAGGGGCAGACTTCTGACACATTTTAGTTCTCCTTGTCTTATACGTACGTATCAGTGTTAGTCTATTTCCATAGTGAGGTAGTATTTTGAGTCTGTTTTGTCTTAGAATAAATTGAGGTCCGGTTTGGTTCAGGCCAATTCTTTACGTAACGGCAACTTTACTTTGCAACGAAACCAAACAAACACAAAGAGCAAAATAGAACATAACATACACAAAACAGCTAATAATAAAATCTGGCTAAACAATCATACAAACTAACGTATTGATTGGTAGGGATAGGGATATGCTCGGCTCGAAACTTTCGAAACAAGTATCTTTCATTTGTCTGAAAACGTTACTTTGTTGTCAAAAATACTAAGAACATTAATTTCATTTTTCATCTCATTTCTCAGCGAAAAACTGATTAATGCAGTCCTTAAAACTATACGGTAGAAAAGAATACCGAAGGACAAGATCCATCCATGCAAGAGTTCCATCCAATTCGGTGTCTGCACCCGTCAGAAATAGGCCAACCCCGGAGACGACTTTTCTGGCAAGTAATTTGTTCATCAAATTTTGGGACAATTTCTTATCATTTCATACACTAAAATTGCCTATAGAACAGCACTTTTTAGCTGTATGTATTTGAGGCGAAATTAGCGCTTTTTTACGATTTTTAGCCGAAAATTGGGACCTTTTAGCGTTTTAGTATCCTACCCCCTACCCCGAATTTGAGCTCTGTCCCGATGATGGCGACACCAAGTTTGCCGGGACCTTACGGCCTACGATCAGACTGGTGGTCCATTTCGCGTCCCCCGTGATTCGTCATCTCGGACGTTGCCCTTTTTGCACTGCCAGCCATAATAGCCATGCTGCTGGGCCCGGTCACCAGGAGGGCGGCCGGCGTGTCGATGCCATGATTCTGACAGCTCCCGACGGCCGCCGGTGCCCTAAATGCCAGAGGGCTCCCGGCATAGTTGGTTTCTCAGACAGCTTCTGACATCGTAGATCTTCTTCTCCAACGCGGCATGCTTTGTGGAGCGGCTCGGTGCTTAGGCAGATCCAGTCGGTTCCCATTTTACCACTCGCTGTAACCAGCTTTCGGTAGTCTGGGTGGAGCTTTGCGCCGACGACCAACTCTTTGTGGCAAGAAACTTGCCGCGCCGAGAGGATGAGCGCACGACGTCGCGCACAGTGGCTTTGCGGCCTAAACCACTACTCCAACTGTGCCGGCGACACCAAGTTTTTGTAGGTTTTTCAGTATGTACATTATGTTTGTTTGCTGCTTTTTAACTGAGGGCTGGATCAGCTTTCGCGTAGGCTAGCCGGCGTAAGCCCGGATATATGGACGTAAGCATGTTTATACTTCTTAATCTGGGCTCACAGCAGCAAAATCAGTAAAATAAGAAAACTAAAAAACAGAAAGAGTGTAATGCAGCTTTCATCTTCGCTTTCTCCTTTCTTCGAAGCTGCGATTTCAATTTTCATCTCCTACTGAAAAGGCCTGCGCAAATTCAAACTAAACACCCCTAAAATCACGCCAGCGCCTGCTGGCTGTGTAAGCATGTGCGCAATAACTGCTACAAAAAGCAGTCAGGCATATTTTATGTCGGCCACTGTAATAGGAGCGCAGTCAGTGCCCAATCATCGTCGTAGGTAGAGGCGTAAAAATCTCTCAAACCAGCTGCCGCCCTTCGTTTCCAGTCAGCCAAAGGCCCAGTGTAGACGTCTGTCTGTCTCTCGCTCCGGCCTGGCATCGCTGCGCGCATCAAAAGCCTAGTTGTTGTTCTGTTCGGCCGGCCAGCGTTGGTATAGATTATTTATTATTAAAATGGATTTGCTGAAAAAGGCTAAAGATCGGGTCCAGCAGACAGTCTCCGAGAACATTGGATCGGCGCAGAAGACTGAGTACGAACCCGGTAAATGCTTATTTTTGACTGAAAACGTCGCTTTGTTGGTCATGTTTTGTTTGTGATTCATTAGTAGAATTCGAACTGGTACAGTCATGTCTCGTTAATCCGGATATTCGCCTTCCGGACAAGATTAGGCCAGGTCCCAGTTTTCCGCCATGTTATATGACTCGTTAGATTATTTGGGGTGCCAACTTCGAAATTTGTATGGTAAAGTGATTCGTTAATCCGGATTTGGTTGATTTGGACAAAATCCATGCGCAATTTTTCAATTCAGGTGTGAATTTTTAATTGAATAATGCTTTTCGTTGAGTCAGAATGTGATTATTTTTGTCTTTTTAGGAGCTATAATCAGCTGAAATAAATTTTTGGGTTTTAATTAGGAGGTACAGCTTCAGAATCTGATATGCAACTAACAAAAAAATGTCATTCAGGCCTTTGACCCGAAAAACAGCGTTTTAGCTTTGATTCGTTGATCCGGAAATTCGTTAATCCGGACAAAATTGGCTGGTCCCAACTTGTCCGGATTAACGAGACATGACTGTATTGGGTATTTGATGTTATATTGGACCTTTACTACTTGGTTGTTTATTAATTGGTTCCACTGCCCTTTTCGGACAGATCTCAGAACACCGCACCGAACGCTCTTAAAAACTTTTCAGCGGTCTCAACGGACATTCAGCTCGATTTACCGCATAGTCACAGTAGCAGAAAACAGGAAAAATGGTTAAGTTCAATCTAGGGCCAAAAATTCCGCGGCTTGGGGCAAACCGGTCACGCTAAAAACAATGCCGCAAAAATATTTTTGCTATCTGCAGCGGTTCCTTTCGTGTAGCATGAGATACACAAACGTGCATATACGCTGGGAGGCTTCATTACCATATCAAAAGCAGATGGCGGCTTTGCACTCTGCTGTTTGTCTACCATGGCAGAGGAGTTGCCAGTCGCTCTAGAGGAGCAAATTGTATTATGCGTGCTAGGTAGGTCGGAGTTATAGGATCAGCAACAGATAACATGACGCCAGCCTACACTCAAAAATTTCACTAACTGCCTAAAGGGAAGAAAGCCAAAACACTGTAGGTAAATCATTCCAAGCAGACATAGGTTGTGCACATCTATGTCCGTTTGGTCCAATGCATTGTGAACCTGTGTCCGTTTGGCCGTGTCCGTTTGGCCATGTCCGTTGGTCATGACCGCTGTCCTATGACCGATTCCGTTTCATTGTGAACCGGGCTTTACAGAGCCTTTCATCTGTAAAAATGATTACTATAACAAACCGAGAATGCATAAAAGAGTAGCAAGAATGTGCGACTCAGCGGCCGGCCGAGCGTCGATGCGCTGCACCATAATTCCCGACCGCTCCGGTAATTGCGCATGCGCTTTATTGCAGCGCAACCTGATTTCTGAGCAAGAATGACGTCAACAAAATGTTTAGCGATTTTCTACAACGGCAATTCATTCCCTATTTGGTCTAAGATCTTCAATCATCACAATAACTAAAAGAAGTGTCCAATTGCTAGGCAGGATTGCAAGATATCTGTGAAATGCATCAGGCTTTTTGCATTTGTGGAACTTTCCAGTTTGAACGCAGCACACGAGCTTGGCCATGTACACATGCCACATGCTTGCACATTCCAGCTTTTCCCTTTATCATGTTGCCGTAGACTTAAGGAATCAACGGAGGCAGCTATTCCCAAAGACAGATTGAATATCCCGCTCAAAAATCAGGTTGCGCTGCAATAAAGCGCACGTGCAACTACAGGAAGGGTCGCGAATTTCCCGACCCCTCTCCGGTAATTATGGTGTATTGCATCGCTGAGTGACACATTCTTTCTACTCTTTTATGCATTCTTGGTGGTAGGTCAGTGCCATTTGAAGAAACTAAAACTAAGCTAAACTGAAATCGAGAATTGGCTGAAAACCTAGCGTCACTAATTTGTTACGTTTGCTCTGCAGAATTCCAAGCTCTGCTGGACCGAGCCGATGCCATCCAGAAGCACACGGAGCGCGTGTTGGCCTCTATCCAGTCCTACGTACAACCGGACCCGGCACTGCTGAACCTTCCTGGGTTCAAGCCAGAAGGGCCCACCAAATGCGAACGCGTTGCCGAGGAAATGGGTTCGTTTGCCGACCATCTGAAGCCCTACGAAAGTAGCTTCTCTTCTGCTCTCACTCAGTCACAGCAAGCCTATGCTGAGGTAAACCAGTTTAGATTATGTTTCATTTGTAACTTGAATATAAATTTTGTTCTATGCTGGACGACTGACTATTTACCCAACCAAATTTGATTCTGCTGTTTACATCGAATTTGGAGCAATTTTCTAGGTCAACTCTACTGTACTGTAGGTTTTTCACAATTTCAAGGCCTGAAATTTATTAGCTTTCTTGCTGTTGTTATTGTTTGAACAACTTGTGGTGATACAATTTTATTAGTAATTACCTATTTATTCTTTTTGAAATGACTCTAGTCATACATACTATATCCAGGGTTGGGCAGCTGTTAAAAACATAATAACACGTTAATAACATGTTATTTAAATAATTCTGTTTAGTGTAAAAAATTGCATTAAATCTGACACTAACTGGGTACCTTTTCGGTGATTTTTTGGAGCTATGGAAGTGTTTATCTGCGGAAAAACTCGAAATTTTAACAAGGAAACTGTACTGTAGCCTAATGAACGCTGCAAAGTCATTTCAATTACAAAAAATACAGTACCCAATATGAGCAGTCATTTGAAGAAAACGTTTCTCAAATCCGATTTTCTGGTGTGTACAGTAATGCAACACTTTCGAAATTTAGACACTCAAATTGCCGGTAACACAGTGCCGGAAATATAGATGTATTTGAGCCCGAATTAGCGCTTTTTAAACGATTTTTAGCGGAAACTTGCGATTTTTGAGGTAAAAATCGCTAAGTTGGGCTGAAATACAGCTAAAAAGTGCTGTTTTACAGAGAATTTTGGCAATTTTTATGTCTGAAATTGCAAAAAATCGCAATTACATGTATGGTGTGCAGTAAAGTGTTCGTCTTGTACATAGCAATTAGAGTATAACTTAACGCGTTTCATTCAGCTGGGTAGAGCCGAGCGAGAACTATTCGGCCAAGTAGCGGAGAAATACGTGTCACCTATGAAGAACTTCTTGACTGCTGATTGTAGAAATTTGGAACAAGTTGGTTTTGTCTTTTAGATGAACTGATTTGCTGAAGGTTAAGTGTTTTCTGTAGGAGCGTAGCAAACTGCACACTGCCCGACTGGACATGGACACACTGAAGAACAAAGCTTCCAAGGGAAAAGACGCGGCACTAGAGGCTAAGCTGGACAAGTGAGTGCTTTGAATAAGGCCCGAGTTTCTGTAAACTCTTTTTTTATTGTAGAATTTATCGTAAATTGTAGAATGTCAATCTAAAAATGGAGCTTGTTGCTTCAGTTCTGTGAAAGAATTCAAAGCACAACAAGAGAAAGTGAAGGACATGGTGAAGTTGATCGAGAGTCGCTTGCCGGATTTGCGAAAAGCCATCAAAGCTTACATCGAAGCCACCAATGCCTACCACAAGAAAGCCAGTCAACTATTGTCCGATCTGGACAGCAAATTCTGATTTTGCACTAAAATTAGGCCTTCTGTTCTAACTAATTCTGTGTTTGCCTGCTTGGTGAAGTGCAGATTGGGTTTTTGTGTTTATTAATTGGTGGGTGACACGATTTTTTCAGTCTGATTTCAGTTGTGTAGCGGGTTTTTCAGCAAGTTCACTTTGTGGGAACTGACCGGTGAGTAGAGGAATAAAGCTTTATCGTAAAACTGTCAGGCAAGCGCTAGGAATTCACTTCCAGCTTTAGTTCGGGCACACGGATCCTTTAGCTTTGGGTTCCTTTGAAAGAGCGCGCAATGGCCGATCGATTGGTTGGTCGCCGGCCGAAAACAAACCACAGAGTCGGGTACTGTAACAGTCTAAAGTCAGCAAGTTCAGCATACTGCAATTTCCTCCTGTTTTTGTTTCAGTTTTTTATTCTGCTTTTGCCTCAAATTTGGACTGGAAAGTGTATGCTAAGTTTGGATAAAGCTCACCGTTCCTCCAGTAACCATAATTCAAGAGCCGAAGCCGAAGGTACACTTGAAGATGAGGCTCTAAGCAAACCGACTTGGTCTCGCATTTTGGCTGATGGGGGTAGTATTTTCAATTTCTGAGGAGGTTGAGGGGATGTTAAGCCAAAGACAAGACCGATTTTTGGCCTATTTTTCGTTAAAATAACCTATTCTGTGCTCATTTACACCTAATCTATGCATACTTTTCTCATAACTCTCTATACAAAATTCTTCCAAAAATTTCCTGAGGAGGGGTCAACCTCCCTTTGCCCATGTCTGAGCAAAACCCAAATCTAACAGCGGCTACATCTTTTCAATGTGGCTCTGAGTCTTCTCTGCTTCCTAGCATTCAACTCTTGAATAACGGACCAGAGGCACGTTGAGCTCTCTCTCTCTTCAAACTTGGCAGACACTTTCCATTCCGAATTTGAGGAAACCGCCATGGTAACTCATTAAAAAAACTGACAAACATTGGCTCTGAGTCTTCTCTGCTTCCTAGCATTCAACTCTTGAATAACGGACCAGAGGCACGTTGAGCTCTCTCTCTCTCTTCAAACTTGGCAGACACTTTCCATTCCGAATTTGAGGAAACCGCCATGGTAACTCATTAAAAAAACTGACAAACATTGGCTCTGAGTCTTCTCTGCTTCCTAGCATTCAACTCTTGAATAACGGACCAGAGGCACGTTGAGCTCTCTCTTTCTCTTCAAACTTGGCAGACACTTTCCATTCCGAATTTGAGGAAACCGCCATGGTAACTCATTAAAAAAACTGACAAACATTGGCTCTGAGTCTTCTCTGCTTCCTAGCATTCAACTCTTGAATAACGGACCAGAGGCACGTTGAGCTCTCTCTCTCTTCAAACTTGGCAGACACTTTCCATTCCGAATTTGAGGAAACCGCCATGGTAACTCATTAAAAAAACTGACAAACATTGGCTCTGAGTCTTCTCTGCTTCCTAGCATTCAACTCTTGAATAACGGACCAGAGGCACGTTGAGCTCTCTCTCTCTCTTCAAACTTGGCAGACACTTTCCATTCCGAATTTGAGGAAACCGCCATGGTAACTCATTAAAAAAACTGACAAACATTGGCTCTGAGTCTTCTCTGCTTCCTAGCATTCAACTCTTGAATAACGGACCAGAGGCACGTTGAGCTCTCTCTCTCTCTTCAAACTTGGCAGACACTTTCCATTCCGAATTTGAGGAAACCGCCATGGTAACTCATTAAAAAAACTGACAAACATTGGCTCTGAGTCTTCTCTGCTTCCTAGCATTCAACTCTTGAATAACGGACCAGAGGCACGTTGAGCTCTCTCTTTCTCTTCAAACTTGGCAGACACTTTCCATTCCGAATTTGAGGAAACCGCCATGGTAACTCATTAAAAAAACTGACAAACATTGGCTCTGAGTCTTCTCTGCTTCCTAGCATTCAACTCTTGAATAACGGACCAGAGGCACGTTGAGCTCTCTCTCTCTTCAAACTTGGCAGACACTTTCCATTCCGAATTTGAGGAAACCGCCATGGTAACTCATTAAAAAAACTGACAAACATTGGCTCTGAGTCTTCTCTGCTTCCTAGCATTCAACTCTTGAATAACGGACCAGAGGCACGTTGAGCTCTCTCTCTCTCTTCAAACTTGGCAGACACTTTCCATTCCGAATTTGAGGAAACCGCCATGGTAACTCATTAAAAAAACTGACAAACATTGGCTCTGAGTCTTCTCTGCTTCCTAGCATTCAACTCTTGAATAACGGACCAGAGGCACGTTGAGCTCTCTCTCTCTCTTCAAACTTGGCAGACACTTTCCATTCCGAATTTGAGGAAACCGCCATGGTAACTCATTAAAAAAACTGACAAACATTGGCTCTGAGTCTTCTCTGCTTCCTAGCATTCAACTCTTGAATAACGGACCAGAGGCACGTTGAGCTCTCTCTTTCTCTTCAAACTTGGCAGACACTTTCCATTCCGAATTTGAGGAAACCGCCATGGTAACTCATTAAAAAAACTGACAAACATTGGCTCTGAGTCTTCTCTGCTTCCTAGCATTCAACTCTTGAATAACGGACCAGAGGCACGTTGAGCTCTCTCTCTCTTCAAACTTGGCAGACACTTTCCATTCCGAATTTGAGGAAACCGCCATGGTAACTCATTAAAAAAACTGACAAACATTGGCTCTGAGTCTTCTCTGCTTCCTAGCATTCAACTCTTGAATAACGGACCAGAGGCACGTTGAGCTCTCTCTCTCTCTTCAAACTTGGCAGACACTTTCCATTCCGAATTTGAGGAAACCGCCATGGTAACTCATTAAAAAAACTGACAAACATTGGCTCTGAGTCTTCTCTGCTTCCTAGCATTCAACTCTTGAATAACGGACCAGAGGCACGTTGAGCTCTCTCTCTCTCTTCAAACTTGGCAGACACTTTCCATTCCGAATTTGAGGAAACCGCCATGGTAACTCATTAAAAAAACTGACAAACATTGGCTCTGAGTCTTCTCTGCTTCCTAGCATTCAACTCTTGAATAACGGACCAGAGGCACGTTGAGCTCTCTCTTTCTCTTCAAACTTGGCAGACACTTTCCATTCCGAATTTGAGGAAACCGCCATGGTAACTCATTAAAAAAACTGACAAACATTGGCTCTGAGTCTTCTCTGCTTCCTAGCATTCAACTCTTGAATAACGGACCAGAGGCACGTTGAGCTCTCTCTCTCTTCAAACTTGGCAGACACTTTCCATTCCGAATTTGAGGAAACCGCCATGGTAACTCATTAAAAAAACTGACAAACATTGGCTCTGAGTCTTCTCTGCTTCCTAGCATTCAACTCTTGAATAACGGACCAGAGGCACGTTGAGCTCTCTCTCTCTCTTCAAACTTGGCAGACACTTTCCATTCCGAATTTGAGGAAACCGCCATGGTAACTCATTAAAAAAACTGACAAACATTGGCTCTGAGTCTTCTCTGCTTCCTAGCATTCAACTCTTGAATAACGGACCAGAGGCACGTTGAGCTCTCTCTTTCTCTTCAAACTTGGCAGACACTTTCCATTCCGAATTTGAGGAAACCGCCATGGTAACTCATTAAAAAAACTGACAAACATAAGGAAATTACAGTGTACTGAACTTGCTAACTTTAGACTATTACAGTACCCGACTCAGCGGTTTATTTTGGCCAACCAATCGATCGGCCATAACGCGCTCTTTCAGTTGAGACCCAAAACTAAAAAATCCGTCTGCTCAAACTAAAGCTGCAAATGTATTCCGGTTTTTTAGACAACCTGCCTGCGCATACAAACTTTATACCGCAGATGTAGCTCAAGAAGCTTATGTATGTATTTTAATTTGAAGTTTGAACTACACTTTTATTCAATAGTATGATACAATTACCGCCATTAACAACACACTGCCTGCGGGCTTAGAAAGCGTGCGGCAAAGTAAACAAAGGTGGTCGGATTAATCAAGAGGTGCGTTTCCGTTTCTTCGGCGGCAAGTTAGAATCGTTGGCTTTGGCAGGTGAGCTCTTCTTCATAATTCTCTCCATCATGCGATCGGCATGCTCGAATAGATCGTCTCCGATTAAATTTCCGGCTAAAACAGCTTACAATACTGTCATACAGTATTAGTTTATTTTCTGTAAAACAGAGTAGAAACTTTGTCTACAGGCAATTTACAGGGTGTGCCAAAAAACAAGCTAGCAGATTTTTCCCTGTAGCAACCGCAAATCTCAACCGATTTGAATGAATCCTTGTTTAAATGAAAGATAAATAAATTCTTAAATATTGCTGAAATTTTCATTAATGTACTATGCTTAGTTCCTGAGATATTGGCTCTCAAAATCAAAACAGTGATTTTGGCAGTGAACAAGAGGAATTTTTTTTATTATTCTGCACTTCGTAATAAAACGGATTCCTGCTACTGCTAAGGGCTCTTGGAGGCTTTACAGATGACACAGAAACTCGGTTTACTTCAACACTAAAGCATCATTAGCCCCGGCAGTAGGAATCTGCTTTATTATGAAATGCAACGGAATCGCTCTTGTTCTTTGCCAAAATCTGTTTCGACTTAGAAGGCAAATATCTCAAGAACTAAACTGTCAATCTAAATAAAAATTGCACCAATCTTTGAAGAGTTTATCAGTCTTTCATTCAAAAAAGAATTCATTCAAATCGGTTCAGATTTATGGTTGCTGCAAAAGTAAAAAATCAGCTGGTTTGTTCTTTATCACTCTTGTTCATTGCCAAAATCTCTGTTTTGAATTTGAAGACAAATATCTCAGGAACTAAGCAGGCTATCTTAATAAACGTTACATCAATCTTTCAAGAATTTATTTATCTTTCATTTAAAAAAGGATTCATTCAAATCGGTTCAGATTTGCGGTTGCTACACCAAAAAATCTGCTGCGTTGTTTGTCGTAAAACTTTAAACAAACAAAACCATTGGCCAGATATTTTTCGTGAGTCATCTCAAGATTGACAAACAAGCTCTAGACCTACTCTGAGATCTCCTCCTAGTCCGTTTCCGACTGGATTCTCTAATCGACGCACGGCTCGGCGTGGCCGGTTGTTGAACCGTCACCGTCGATGCAGTAACTGCCGTAGCGCTACTGAGTCTCGGCTTTCCGATCGGCCGTTTCGGCGGTTTCTCTTGTGCTTTCCGTTTTTTAGTAGCGGCAGCTGGCTCAGTTTCGTCCACTGCTTCTGTTTTCTTGCCGGCGGCCCTGTTTGCTTTGGCAGACTTCTGCTCTTCTTTATCTTCGCTCTTTTTCTTGCGCCCACTCTCTTTCTTCTTAGTCGGCGCGATGACGCGCGAGCCGCGCGATTTGCGAGTGGCCACTGCCGCCTCGGCCGCGTCTTCCGCCACTGGGATTTTCGGCTGAAAACAGAGAAAGCGCATAAATTGTGGTATCCGCCCATTTCGTCCCGACCGTTTCGTCCCCTTGCTGTTAGTCCCGGCTGTTTCGTCCCGACCGTTTCGTCCCCTTGCTGTTAGTCCCGGCTGTTTCGTCCCGACCGTTTCGTCCCCTTGCTGTTAGTCCCGGCTGTTTCGTCCCGACCGTTTCGTCCCCTTGCTGTTAGTCCCGGCTGTTTCGTCCCGGCCGTTTCGTCCCGGCCAAGTTTTAAAGTGACCGTTTCGTCCCGGTTCACAAAGTGAAACATGCACATCCAAAGCGCGAAAACCAAATCGTTCATTCTTTTAAACAGAAGCCAGTCTGTCATACGTACTCATACAGTAATAAAGCCATGCATAATAACAGCTGTACACAATAACAATACTATGCTCTGTGCGGTCGGGACAGTTGGTGTAATGGTTTAGGCCGCAAAGCCCTATGCGCGTGGTCAGTGTTGCCAGGTACTAGCCAGTCCAGTATACTACCGCCAGCTCAAAATTATTCTACTTTATACTACAATTTTCGACAATATACTACGTTTGCATACTACACAGCAAAACTGTCAGGTCAAAGGTTTAAAGCATAGAAATCTGTTATGTAATTCTGACAGCAATGGCAGAAGCGTTTTTTAATTTCGACTCAAAGAGTTTTTACACAAGCTAAAGTTTCAATGACTTTACCAGTTTGCATATGGTTTATACTTCCCGTTCCCCAAGGGGTAAGCAAGTTCAAATTTAGATGGAAGTGGTTTCGATTCGACTTTTAAAAATACATGGGCTGGGGGCCTAGGGGCCTTACGATCCCAATCTGGCCAAGACCCTCATCAGGCGTCCAGCCCCCTATCCGCTCTAGATTCTAAACTTCTGAGGCATCATATTCTAACTTAGGACGAACAAAAGTTTTGTACACTTTTTGTACAGTTTGATAAGAAAATCCTTGATAATCAGGTACAGGTAGAGTTGTAAAAAAAAAATTTTTTTTTGAAAGCCAAAAAAAAAGGCTTTTTTTATGAAAATTTTTCATTTCGAAATTTTTTTTTCAAAATTTTTTCCTAACATGAAATATAGCTTGTAGGAGATGCAAGGATGCATCAGAAGCAACTTTAAATACAAAAGCTGATACTTTGGTTCAAACATAGTGTTACAGCCTGAGAGTCGATATTCTACCTGCAGCATTGCTCACAGAGTGGCTGCTGCCCTTCAAAACCTATTTTTAGGCTTAGAATAGGCAAGAAATTGATAGAACTGCACTGCTAATGTATTTTTTAGGCTAAATTCAGCGATTTTCCCCCAAAATTTCCATACTGTGAATAAAATAAAAAATTTTCGAAATGGGCCTTCAAAAAAAAAGCTTTTTTTTTAAAAAAAAAGCCTTTTTTTTAAAAAAAAGAGCCTAACAACACTAGGTACAGGTACAGGTATACCTGATCCACAGTACCGCAAAGAGTTGGTCATCGGCACAAAGCCCAACCCAGGCCGCCGAAAGCCACTGTGTGCCTGGCATTTGACCTCTTGGTACGTTGTGGCGCATTTGGCATTTGATTCTGCCGCCGCCTTTGCAGTATACTGTAGTTAGCAGCGGGACGAAACGGTCATGCTTAAAAAATGGCCGGGACTAAACGGTTGGGACGAAACAGCCGGGACGAACAGCAAGGGGACGAAACGGTCGGGACGAAACGTCCTACAACCATAAATTGTACTACAGTACTGCATTTCGACAGCAAATTGAAGGCGTTCTATGGGGCGTGCAACAATTACGTAATGGGGTTTTTGCCCATTTTCGTTTATGCTACCACCACAGGTCCCGAACGTGGGGGTACCATTATGGTGTCACTACCCCAGGTACTGGTACCATGGTACCGGCACCTTAAATGGTGCCAGTACCATAAACGGCGTTAAGTGCCTGATTGATATACAATATCTGAGGCCAAATTCAGCGATTTCGCCACAAAATTTCCATACTTTTGGCGTCGTATTTTCAAATTATGGACGTTCTACTGTATATGCCCTAACCAGAAACACATGTGCCCTGACTATGGTAGAGTAGAATCCGGCTGCGAACAAAAGCTCACCTTTTTCGCGCCGGTTTTCTTCGCACTCTTGGGCGTCGGTCGGTGTCTGGGTTTGCCGTTACCTTTGTCGGGAAGAGCAACCGGTTCGACCTGCTGCTCTGGTGACGGCTCTTGCACACCTTCTAAACATACATCGGCCGGAAAAATGGGTTGGGGGTAGTCAAAATCCGAAAATTTAGGGGTGGGCCTGCCGGTTTCGGGGGGGGGTCACGGCAATTTTGGTGGGTGGGGTCAGGAACAAAAGTCGGTTTCAGGTGGGTGGGTGGGGTTGTTTGGGGTGGGGTCGAGCCCAAGTTGGGGGGGGTGGGCAAACCCCAGACCCCCCGGTCCATGTATGCTTCTAAACAGACAGAGTGCTTTTCTTGGCATCAGTCCGTTGCTGCTACTGTCAGAAATGGGATACGATCACTTGGCCGAAATCATTTCGCCGAAAATCAGTTGGCCAAATACGTTTCGCCGAATGTTGATTTGGCCGAAAATCAGTTCGCCGACTGTACGATTCGCCGAATGTTCAGTTCACCGAAAGTTCAGTTTGCCGAATCAAAAAATAATATGTTCAGGTTGGTTTAATGGTTGCCTATGCGTTTAATGTGATTCGTTCAATTGGCGCAGCCATTTTATTTCATACACGCATACATAATGATAGCAATACAACTATAAGATAGATACAGGACATGACAAAAATAGAATACAACTATAAGACAGATACAGGACTTCAGTTGAGAAGATCAGAACGCGGTCCCGCGGGTTTCGATTTTCATCTGTTGCGCTATCGAAAAGCAGAAAGGGGACAACTAAAATTTTTTGGAACTAAAATAAACTAAACTAAAATAAAACAACTAATTGAACTTACATTCGCCTGGTTGCTGTTCATATTGAGTGTATTCGCCAGGGATGACAGATCCGCCAGGCGGGCAGGGTTAATCGGTGCAGCTTCCTTCACTTTACGAACTCTTCGAACTTGCTGTTTGCACGCTCCGAACGGGGGCATCTGACCAGCCGCTGCCATGCTCACTGCGCCGTGTACTCGTGCGATGACAGCAGTCGTAGCTTCACGCGTTCCTGTTGCTAGTTCCTTCATTTCCGTGAGTGCTTGCGCTACCTCCACCTTGGCACGATCAGGCGCATGATTGTGCTCATTAGATACGCGACCGACCTAAACGCTCAGTTTGGTACAAGAGGGTAGGTGTAACGCCGCCTGGGGTTGCAAACTGACCTGTCCATTTCGAGAAATTAGTCGCCCTTTACAGCCCTCGCTTCGCCGTCGGCATCTCCAGTAGACAGTTAAACCGTCGTCGCTTTTCTTGTCCACAACGTAAACATGGCCCTCATGGCAGAAGGTGCTACACCCGCGCCTGGTTTTTATCAACCCATCAGCCATAGTTACGGCACACAACGTCTGACTGTTACAAGCAGAGTGACCTGGTCGGCCAGGCCATTTGCTAGGGAGGGGCAGTTATGCCCCCAGGTCATTTTCAAACAGGTTTGGCCGGCCTTCTCACTCTCTCTGATGTTCTGTTAAGTCTGAGGGTCATAGATTACCTACCTGAACATATTATTTTTTGATTCGGCGAACTGAACTTTCGGCGAACTGAACATTCGGCGAACCGTATTCGGCCAACTGATTTTCGGCGAAATGATTTCGGCCAAGTGAACCCAACCCGTCAGAAAACCCTATACCCCATCCATACGTGTACTATGGACGTGGTTACTCCCTAACTAGAAAGGCCCAACCCCCTCATCCCCCGAGACAGTTTAGGGATAGCTGCCCGACCCAAAATGCAAGTACCAGTAGCGGCTCCAGTACTAACAAACTGACTCAGAAAGTCACTAATTTTTGCCTTCAAATTCGCTTGAAAAGCATTTGGAAACCGAATTCCACTGCTGATAATTAAGAGAAATCGGTGTTTTGGAAGGCCTTTTTATCGCTTTTTTTGCTTATTTTAAGCTCTAAAACGCTATTTTGCAGCTTAAAATAGCGATTTTTAGCGTCTTTACTGAGAAAAACGTGCTAAAAACCATTTCCAGGCGTTTTGGAGCTTTCTGAAATTTTGGACCCCCTTCTGGACGAACCCCCCTCGACCCCCCACCTGAGCAAAACCCCCCTACCCGCTCCCCCAGGTCGGCCCGGGCGTGTTACATTATGAGTCATGAGATCATACATGGGCCGGAAAAATCCGGAGGTGGTCTGGAGACCTGGGGGTCCCCCAATTTTCTCCCTCCAGGAGGGGGGGGTCGGGGAGGGCGATATGGCCGGCCGAGGGGGGTATCGGCCGGTGAGGGGTAGGGTAACTCCCTTACCCCATGTATGCATCAGATCTAAAACAACAACCTACCACTAATCCCCAATCGAGCGCTAGTGGTGGGTTGGGGTTGAGGAGAGGGTTCCTCCTCCTCCTCCTGTCGGTGTCTGCGGTGTCTGGCCTGTTTGGTGACGCCGCTGTAGGCTTTCTCCTTCAGTTCCTTCCGTCTGTCCTTGACCGGACTGCGTTTGCCGGCCGCCGTCTGACTCGCGTAGCGCCGATTCATTTTCGACTCAAAGTCGTCACTCACACTGCAACGCACTTAAATGTAACAAACAGGGCTGCCCACACAGATATGGGTTAGCATTTCGGCTGATGGGGGTAGAATTTTCAATTGCTGAGGGGGTAAAACCCTTTCGCCTTCGGCCGATGACCCGTTACACCGGTATGGACAGAACTCATAGCTACAGAAGGACTGGGCCAAAGCAGACCTCAAACCAAGAACAATAACCCATACATGTAACAGGTCATCCGCCGAAGGGGGGAGGGGGTTGGGGGTCTGGCGCCGGCCGGGGGGGGGGTCTGAGCCAAAATTCTGGAAGGGGGGTCGGGCACTAAAAAACGCTCAAAAATCGAAAAAATTGCAATTTTTTGATTAGTTTCTGAAATTGTAAAAAATTGCAAAAATTTGCTCAAAAATTTACTTGCCAGAAAAATCGGAGGGGGGTCGGCGAAATCGTCTCGGGGGGGGGGGGGGTCTGGCCTAAGTCGGGTGGGGGGGGGGGGGCAGACCCCACCGGACACCCCTGTTACATGTATGCAATAACCGTACCAAAGAAAATCTTTTCATTCGGTTTATGATTAATTATTTGAAAAAGGCCAGGCAAAACACTGTATTCGCGTTTTTTTTGACATTTCACTCTAATAGTGGCTTTTTGAGCCAATTTAGGCTCCGCTCCCATCCAGCCCGGTAAGATCTCCTTAAGAGAGTGTTCGTAATAAATAGTAGAGTAGAGTAGTTACGATTTGGCGAGAGCAGCCAGACTTTCGTTGCAGATGTTGAGAGCAGCCGAGGGCTCACCTCCGCACAGACGACGCTTCTGAACCATGTAGCGCTCGTGGATTATTGAGACGTGCTGCAATTATAGACCATACATGTAACAAGTCATCCGCCGAAGGGGGTCTGAGCACAAATTTTGGGAGGAGTTGGGCACTAAAAACGCTCAAAAATCGCTAATTTGGGCTTAAATACAGCTAAAAAGTGCTTTTCTACAGGCGATTCTGGCAATTTTTGTGTCTGAAATTGCAGAAAATCGCAAAAAGTAGCTAAAAAATTACTTGCCAGAAAAATCGGAGGGGGGTCTGGCCTAAGTCGGCAAATGGACAAATTCCCTGACCCCTATGAACTCTGTGTTATTACGGAGCTGAGAACACGCCAGTATACACATGGCGCTGAGGGGCAAAACTTCAAAGGTAGCCAGGAACTGAATTATTTTAGTTTAAAAAGTAAAAGATGGTGGCACTGGAGGGTTAGAGCTATATAAGTGCAATTTACTTGAGTGACCGCGTCTTTAGCAATCGCCTCCAATTCGTTGATAACCTCTGAGCCGGCCGCCTTTCGATTGGTGTTGGGCACATCTTCGCGGAATTCAAAGTTACGGGCGTACAATGGATTGTGCTAAACAGTTATTCCTTACTACTCTAGTCAGGCAGTTACCGCCGTTTATGGTAGCCCCACCTTCCATTTGGTAACTGTCTCGGTACCATGTATGGTAGCACTAGCACTTCAATCAGATTTCGCACCATATATGGTATGGTGCCGTCAGTACCATAAACGGCGTTAAGTGCCGGACTGTACTAGAGTTGTAAAATAATTTTTTGAAGGCAAACTTTTTTCAACATTTTTTCTACATACGAAAGTCAGCTTGTAGGAGATGCAAGGATGCATCAGAAGCAAGTTTTAAATAGAAAAGCTGATACTTTGGTTCAAACATAGCGTTACAGCCTGAGAGTCGACATTCTATCTTTGATTTAGTTTTCCAACCAACAGGACAGAACAACCACAATTTCTTATAGTTATCGGCATACATGTAACAGAGGGTCTGCCCCCCCCCCCCCGAGACGAGTATTCCGAACCCCGCTCCCATTTTTCTGGCAAGTAAATTTTTGAGCAAATTTTTGCAATTTTTTACAATTTCAGACACAAAAATTGCCAAAAATCGCCTGTAAAACAGCACTTTTTAGCTGTATTTCAGACCAAATTAGCGATTTTTGGCGATTTTTAGATTTTTGAGCGTTTTTTAGTGCCCAACAACCCCCTCCCAAAATTTTGGCTCAGACCCCCCAACCCCCTTCGGCGGATGACCTGTTACATGTATGTAGTGTTGTTAGGCTCTTTTTTTTTAAAAAAAGGCTTTTTTTAAAGAAAGCTTTTTATTTTGAAGGCCCATTTCGAAAATTTTTTATTTTATTCACAGCATACATGTAACAGGGGGGTCTGGGGGTCTGCCCCCCACCCGACTTAGGCTAGACCCCCCCGGATGGGACCCCTCCCCCCGAGACGATTTCACCGACCCCCCCCCCCTCCGATTTTTCTGGCAAGTAAATTTTCGAGCAAATTTTTGCAATTTTTACACTTTCACACACAAAAATTGCCAAAATCGCCTGCAAAACAGCACTGTTTAGCTGTATTTCAGCCCAAATTAGCGATTTTTGGCGATTTTTAGGCCAAAAATTGCGATTTTTCTCGATTTTTGAGCGTTTTTTAGTGCCCACCCCCCTCCCCCAAAATTTTGGCTCAGACCCCCCCGGCCGGCGCCAGACCCCCCCAACCCCCCCTCCCCCCATCGGCGGATGTCCTGTTACATGTATGATTCACAGTATGGAAATTTTGCGGGAAAATCGCTGAATTTAGCCTCAGATATACATTAGAACTGCAGTTCTATCAATTTCTTGCCTATTCTAAGCCTAAAAATAGGTTTTGAAGGGCAGCAGCCGCTCTGTGAGCAATGCTGCAGGTAGAATGTCGACTCTCAGGCTGTAACACTATGTTTGAACCAAAGTATCAGCTTTTGTATTTAAAGTTGCTTCTGATGCATCCTTGCATCTCCTACAAGCTATATTTCATCTCATGCTAGGAAAAAATTTTGAAAAAAAATTCGAAATGAAAAATTTTCATAAAAAAGCTTTTTTTTGGCTTTCAAAAAAACTTTTTTTACAACTCTATATGTATGGTTATCGGAGAATTATAAAATCTTTCGCGCGTTTCGATTCACACTCAACCCAGTAGAACCAACCTCCTCGGTGAAGCCACAGACCAAAAAAGCGCCCTCTATTGTCAGTCTCTCCAGCGTGTAGAGAGCGTCCAAATGTCCGCTCTTTCGCAGTTCGTTCTTCAACACCGTCAGCTCTCGTACTTGCTCCACTGTGGCACGGATCTACATAAATACTAATCGGTCATCATGGCCATACATGGGCCGGGGGCAAGGGGGTATACCCCTCCCCCTCGGCCGGCCATACCCCCTCCCCCACCCCCCCTTCCGGAGGGAGGAAATTTTCACTTATTTAAGGCAAAATAGGCGTTTTTTGGCCTTTTTTCGGGGACCCCCCCCCCCCCCGAGGTCTCCAATACCCCCTACCCACCCTCCGGATTTTTCCGGCCCATGTATGATCATGGCATAAGACAATGCTTACTGGTAACGTATTTACGCTGTGTAAGCGTACATGTAACAGGAAGTCTGCCCCCAGCCCCATCCGACTTAGGCCAGAGCCCTGTCCGTTTTTTTTTCCGATTTTTCTGGCTAGGAAATGTTGGAGATTTTTTAAATTTCTAAACTAAAGCTATAATTGCTGAAATCACCTGTAAAACAGCGCTTTTCAGCTGTACTTTAGCCCAAATTAGCGACGATATTGAGTCGAAAGATTGCGATTTTGATTTTGAGTGTCCAATTACTCCCTAGAATTCGGGCTCAGACCGCCCCGGCGGCCGGCCGGCGTCAGATCCTTCAACCCCCTAGCGGATGACCAGTTAGTTGTGTGTAAGTAAAGTGTAGGAAAGGTACCCTAGTTCTGAACTTGACCACTTGTAGGTAGTAGAGAGAGTATAGAAGGTAGAGAGCTCCAACTCTTCGCTGCAACTCGAACGGCTCGGCTCTAAGTGGGGCACACACTGCCAACGTCATCGATAGAATGCGCTCGGCAAACTGCAACCGACGCTTTCAGTCGATCAATAGAGACAGTCAGGCACTTAGCGCCGTTTATGGTACCGGCACCTTACATGGCATAAATGGGCCGGGGTTCCGCTCACCCTCCAACTTGGGCTAGACCCCACCCACCTACCTGAAGCCGACTTTTGTTCCTGACCTCACCCACCAAAATCGCCGCGACCCCCCCCCCCACCCAAACCGGTAGGCCCCCGGTACCGGTACCATATAATATTACAATATGGTACCACCACAGTCGCCGAACGGGGGGGCATCATATAAGGTACCGGTACTATATATGGTGTCTGTACCATAAGCGGCGTTAAGTGCCTGACTATGAGAGCCTACATGTACTATTATTTACCCCTTACAGCTAGAAAGGCCGACCCCAAAAACACAAGTACAAGTACCGCTCCAGTACTAACAAACCGGCTCAGAAATCACTAATTTTTAGCTTAGAATTCGCTTGAAAAGCCTTTGGATTCTGTCTTTCAACTGCTGATATTATATAGGGAAATCGGAGTTTTCAGAAGGGGTTCTTGTGACTTTCTGGCATCTCCAGGCGTTTGGAGCTTTTTGAAATTTCCGACCCTTCTCTGGGCGAAAACCCCGTTCGACAGCTGCCGAAAAAACTCCTACACAAAGATATTGGTTGGCCATTCAAAATCCGGTAGTCAGAAGTAGAGTGCGAAAAATACCTAGAAAACCCAATACCCCAATACCAATACCTGAGACCCCCAATACCCAATACCCAATACTTGCGTAGCTGGGCCAAAAATTGCATTTCACTGGACAGGTACATGCCAGTTGTGTACAAAAGATTTTTGGCACGGCAATTAAAATTTTTAAAGGCTTGGTTGGGCCACTGCCCAAGCAGGGCGAGAAAATTTTGAAAAATTAGCCTTTCAGAAAGGATTTAGAAGCCATTTTTGGCGTAAAATTAACAGAAATTATCAGTTTTGATACTTAAGAGCCAGTCTCTGAACCGATCGAGTTTCAGTATTCAGACCCAAAAATGAAACTTTGGCGTGGAGGGCTCAAAGTTGGAGGACTAATACGTCTTGATAGGTTATGTAACCACCGCAAAGAATTTCCAGATTCGACGCTCCACGCTCGAGATATGGCCTTCTAAAAATCGGCCCGCTTAACTATGGGACCAAAATTTCGAAATCGAATTTCTGACTTGCTGATCGGAATTCAGACCTAACAAACGGGGTTTTTGCGTAACTATTTGAGTAGTTTAAGAATCTTTTACTAAATTTCATTTTTGGAAAAAAAATTTTTTCGCCCCCTATCGGCGGGCATAACTCGTCTGGAACCCCCTGGACCGTTCTTTTTATTTCAGATTATTGTAGCGCTATATCTTAGCTACACGCCGGTGTAAAACATTACGGGCTACCGGACGGCAAACACTGACATATGTGCGTTCAAAAATTAAAAATGCCACATTTAGCATGTTTCACTGTGCCCAAAAATTTTCAACTCCCTGTTCCAGCTTACAATTGGAGTTGCATGCTAAAAATTGATGTCTAAGCTGTACTTTTTGAGTAGTTTAAGAAACTTTCATTGAATTTCATTTTTTGAAAAAAAATTTTTTTTCGCCCCCCTATCGGGGGGCATAACTCGTCTGGAACCCCCCTAGACCGTTCTTTTTATTTCAGATTATTGTAGCGCTATATCTTAGCTACACGCCGGTGTAAAACATTACGGGCTACCGGACGGGAAACACTGAAATATTTGCGTTCAAAAATTAAAAATGCCACATTTTGGGCACAGTGAAACATGCAAAATGTGGCATTTTTAATCTTTGAATGCAAATATTTCAGTGTTTGCCGTCCGGTAGCCCGTAATGTTTTACACCGGCGTGTAGCTAAGATATAGCGCTACAATAATCTGAAATAAAAAGAACGGTCTAGGGGGGTTCCAGACGAGTTATGCCCCCCGATAGGGTGACGAAAAAAAATTTTTTTTCCAAAAATGAAATTCAATGAAAGTTTCTTAAACTACTCTAAAAGTACAGCTTAGACATCAATTTTTAGCATTCAACTCCAATTAGTAAGCTGAAACATGGAGTTGGAGATTTATGTACCCCAGTGAAACATGCAAAATGTGGCATTTTTAATTTTTGAACGCAAATATTTCAGTGTTTGCCGTCCGGCAGCCCGTAATGTTTTACACCGGCATGTAGCTAAGATATAGCGCTACAATAATCTGAAATAAAAAGAACGGTCTAGGGGGGTTCCAGACGAGTTATGCCCCCCGATAGGGGGGCGAAAAAAAATTTTTTTTCCAAAAATGAAATTTAGTAAAAGATTCTTAAACTACTCAAAAAGTTACGCAAAAACCCCGTTTGTTAGGTCTGAATTCCGATCAGCAAGTCAGAAATTCGATATCGAAATTTTGGTCCCATAGTTAAGCGGGCCGATTTTTAGAAGGCCATATCTCGAGCGTGGAGCGTCGAATCTGGAAATTCTTTGCAGGTCATTGATAACTTGTCAATATGTTTTAGTGTTCCAACTTTCAGCCCTCTACGCCCAACTTTCAATTTTGGGTCTGAATAGGGCAAAGGGCCAAGACTCGATCGGTTCAGAGACTGACTCTTAATGTTTCGTAAATCAGTCGTGTTTCTTAGGTACTTCCGGCGAATTTTTTCCGAACTCTGCCGGAAATTGTGTGCCCCACCACAATAGCCATGTGTACGGTGCTGGTACATTACCAATGTAGCGCTTAGAAAAGCGTACACTTTAGGAAATTCTACTAACGTTTAGTTGATTAGGCCGTCCATAAACGACGTCCTTCCAGAGGGGGAGGGGGGTCGGCTGAAATGCGACGATAGACGACGCACCAGGAGACGGTGGGGTTAGCAAAAAACGACATCACTTTATTCGGAATTTTAGGGAACTTTGATTGTATTATTTTCATTTTGATTAGAGTAAGATTCCTAAGTTTGAACGGGTTAACGAAATAAGCGGTTGTTAAAAACCAAGGAATTGGGCGATTGGCTTTTTGCTTATGGAAACAAAACTACATGATCACTGGAACAGGCACTGAAGGTTTGGTAAAGATCGCATGATCGGGAGAGGAGGAACGAATGTTTTTTTAAAACTCGGTAAGTGTTCAAACTTAGGGACCCGGTGCCTAAGTTTGAACACTAAACGGTTTGATGCCTTGCTCAATGTTTAAACGGGGTTTCAAGGTTTGAACACTTTCTACGTTTAAAAAAAAGCTTAACAAACACGCTGCAACGTTGTTTTCGAAAAAACAACCACTTTATAAGCAGACAGCGGCATCAAAACGAAAGAACGTAATCACTAAGCGCCCGACCAATCTCTCATGTGTTCTTCGCAGAAAAACGGGTCGTCCTCATCGATCTGCTACTTGTAAAGCCTGTCAGCGCAATCAGAGCAGGTGAAATTTCTGCACTGGACGATTTTGCGACTTTGTTGAACTTTGTTGTCGCAATAGTACCAGGTCTGGGCAAGAGAAGTGTCATCCCACTCAGTTACAAAAGTAACAGGTGTTGCTATCACCCTCCTCAGCATCTGATTCGTCAGATGAGCTGACCGTGGCAGCTCTAACTCCAGATTTACCCTTTCTACCATGTAGCTTCTGTATCTTTGCGGCAGCCGATTCTTCAGCTGATTTCAGCCGACTGCGTGCTTCAGCTGACGTTAAAATTTCGCCAGACTTAAACTACACTACTATTTGAACTAGAAAGACACTAAAACAAATTTACAAACCAGTTTAGCGTAATATGTCACGTTTGAGCCAAGAAATATGGAAATATAGGGGGTGTTCAAACTTAGGCACCTTAGGTACAATTTCATACAGACGAAGCGGTGCGTTGCAGAAAAAATCTGATGCCACAGATGAAAAGAACATATATGAAAACCTATTGTCCCGCCGGATGCCTATGCTGTAACACTTATAGGAGCTTAGCGCAAGACAATTAAAAAATTAGGTGTTCGACTAGTCACCGTTTCAGCTGCTCCTATTCCCTTACAACTGATCTTTGTTATGCAAAAGCAGGGCAGCAAATAGCCAACACCCCACACCACCTGCCAACCTTGAATCAAGGTTATAGCGCTTACAGAAATGGAGTACGGTGGCCGGGACCTTCCAGTGTTCAAACTTAGGCACCTGTTCAAACATAGGAATCTTACTCTATATTCTGTCAAATTTTTCTACATACAGAAAAGCTTCCCAGAGTGGTTGTAACGATCTATTCAATTGATTGTAGTATGGTAACAAGAAAACATGACAGTACTGTATGTACTGCACTTATTTCTGGAGGGGGTAAACCGAAAACGACCTCGCCTTAGGGGGAAGGGGTTCCCAAGAAACGACGCAAGGCGATTTTGGGGAAAAGGGGCCCCGAAAAATTGGGATTTTGGATGGATGGCTCCTTAACGCGAAAACAGCTTCCTAAACCGAATCATCGATCAACTTTTTCGATTTTTTCAGATCAATTTTTCAGGTTAACATCGATTTTTCTCTATTTTTACCTGTCCCAATTAGTATTGGGTATTGGGGGGTAAAAACCCCAATACCCAATACCCAATACCTGGAAAACACCCCAATACACCCAATACCCAATACCAGTTCACACTCTAGTCAGAAGAAAGAGAATGAAGAGAGAAAAAAGAAAATGAAGTCAAACAGTTTATTTCCGAAGAAACAGGGCGACAGTCGCCCTTTCAGGCCCTTTAATCTGTCAACCCCTAGTAGAGTGCATACCTCTCTGAGCTCCGCTTCAGTCTGTCGGCCGGTGAATATCTGGGAGAAGCCCATATCCTTGAAACAATCTGCGAACTTGTCAAAGCGCAACGAGTCCTTTTTCTTGAACCGTTGCAACAAATGGTCCAAGTCGGTTCGGAACCCGGCTGCCACCGGTAACACCTTACTACCAAGACCCTTCATTCTACAATACAGTAATAAGGTAAGGTCAGAAATAGGGACGGCACCGGTATAGATAACGTATAGCATTTTTGAAACACAAATACCGTATTACAGTCAGGCACTAAACGCCCACTTAGGCACCACCTGCCCCGAACGTGGGTACCGGTACCACTACCCTACATACATGTAACAGCTCCGGGCCGATCTGGGGGGAGGGGGGTTTCGCTCAGGTGGGGGGTCCCAAATTTCAAAAAGCTCCAAAACGCCTAGAAATGCGTTTTTAGCACGTTTTTTTCAGTAAGGACGCTAAAAATCGCTATTTTAAGCTGCCAAATAGCGTTTTAAAGCTAAAAACAAGCAAAAAAATGACAAAAAGAGCTTCCAGCTTCCAAAAACACCGATTTTTCTTAAATATCAGCAGTGGAAACGCCAAATTCGGTTTCCAAAGGCTTTTCAAGTGAATTTTAGGCTAAAAATTAGTGATTTCTGACCCAGTTTGTTAATACTGGAGCCACTACCACCACTTGTATTTTTTGGTCGGGGGGGGAGGGGTCCCTTAACCTGTCTCAGGGGGGGTGAGGGGGGTTTGGCCTTTCCAGCAGGGGGTAACCCCCCAACCCCCCTAGTACATGTATGCTACCCTAGGTACCGGTACCATATATGGTGTCGGCACCATAAACGGCGCTAAGTGCCTGACTGTATTAGTATGCTGTAATAACTAGAAACTGACACCAGGTGAGGATACTTAGAGGTCGAGATGTTCACTGAAAATTCGTCAACGTAAATTCCCAATCAGCACACAAAATACGACACTACAGTAGGTTCTTAATGCGACTATAGCAGAGAATAATGGGCAATAGAAATTGTCTGATGATGCAAAAATTAAACTAAAAGACAACCTCGAATGAGTTAAACGTTTTCTTTGACGTTTTTGAAAACAAGAAAAAATGAAATTCACTTGAAAAAAGAATAGAACAAATCAGTTAAAGAGCTCCAATTACAGTAATTAGGATATAATTTGCCCGAAGAAGCTGTGATTAAAATACAGTGACTTTTCATCGAACAAATGAATGATTCGGATCAGTCTTTAAAAACTATACGATATAAAAATTGCGTATACCGGTCCCATTCCCAGTCAGAAAGGAGTAAGAACAAAGTTCTAGCCGTTCTAGCGATCCAAAATCCCCAACAAAAGCAAAAAATTTCCTTGACATTTTCAAAAATTCTTCTCACAAAATCTGAACTTTCTTCCCCAAAAACTGATGCTACACCTGCTATCACTTGTTACCGCCAAAAAGGGGCGAGAAAATCCT
>JASANB010002861.1:0-77922 GCA_030248155.1 Sabatieria punctata | reverse complement strand
ATGGTACCGTTTCCATATATGGTACCGGTACCATATATGGTACCACCTGAGGCCGCGATCGAAAGGGTACCATATATGGTACCGGTACCATATATGGTCCCCCTTATGATTTGATCGAAGGGGTACCATATATGGTACCTGTTACCATATATGGTACCGGTTCCATATATGGTACCGTTTCCATATATGGTACCGGTACCATATATGGTACCACCTGAGGCCTCGATCGAAGGGGTACCATATATGGTACCGGTACCATATATGGTACCAGTACCATATAAGGAAGTGGTACCATATATGGTACCACTTGAAGGTGTACCGGTACCATATATGGTACCGTTTCCATAAATGAGTACTGATACCATATATGTTGTTATTTCCCTGACTGTTTAACAGAGTAAACATCGCAATTCTACTTGTTGTGTCTCACCCAGTCAACCCTCCGTACTCCAGTAAGCTTCGTCCATATTGTTTCCGTGAGTAGTCAGACGGAATCAGCTGTAAACTGGCCATTCAGCCGCCGAAGGCATTGTCAAGTGTTTATCAAGTTGTCAAGTACAAGTAAATGTCAAGTAAACGCTTGTGAGGTGAGAAATTGACTTTTACTTGACTTATAATTGACTTGTACTTGTACTTGACTTGTACTTGACATTTTACTTGTAAGGTGAGAAATTGGCCCCAGATAATTTGTCTGTTTTCTGCCTTTTGTGAGCCATTTTAAAATTTTCTAAATGACAAACGAAAAGAGGAAAACAGTGGTTAGCCTCTTGCCCATGTCTGCTTGTACCTAGCCTCTGATAACAATGTTGATGGACTTATTAGCAAATTTCGGTTGGAATGATCGAAATTTAGCCCAAAAATAGTGTGTCCAAAATATGTTATAGAATTTGTGCAACAACTTGGGCAAAGCACAGGGCTGGATGCCTGGATCGATCATCCGCCGAAGCTAACAGTAGCAGATTCAAGCAAGAAGAAGACGTCGAGCTTCTACGAAGTGCTTGCCGGTGTTACACACTGTAATGTTGTTGTGTTAGATACAGTAGAGAGAGTCTTATCTTGGTTGCAGTGACAGAGGAAGAGGTGGCTTCCGTGGACAGAGTGTGGGAGAGTTTAGCCGATGCTCGTATCTGCAAACTTACCCCTGACATTTTCTCCAGTCTTGTTTCACCGCCGGTGCCTGCTGATCTAGTCAACGGTGCCTTTTCTTCATTCATCCCTCACTAACAACACTCGGAGTTCTCAGGCCACGGCGTGCTAAGCGCCTTATTTCTTCAAAGCTTTGCACATGTGACACGGGGTCTACCTCACAGTTGTTTGGGTCAAAAATTAAAAAAAAGACTTTATTTTTTTTAAAAAAAAACTTTTTTTTTGAAGGCTCAAAAAATTTTTTTTGAAAAAATCAATATGCAAATTAAGGGAAAAAGTGGGAAAATTCACGTACCTACATGCAATTTTTTGTAAATTCTTTGGAAGCAGCCAACTTTTTATCCAGCAACCTGCGTAATACTTCTTTTGCATTGAGCCTAACAGCGACTGTGTAAGAAATCCTTCCTTATGATTCACCTAAAGTACATTTCAAAATAGAGCAAATTCAGTGTTTTTTGCGAATAACTCCTTATGGCTGCGTCGGATCGTTTTTTGTCTCATAACCAAAGTTGTAGAGGGGCTCGAGCTCTGTACAATAGTGTAACCTAATCTGCGCAACGCTTCCTTGTAACGCTAATTTGCGCAACGGAAAAAAATCAGCTTTTTCTGTAGCTGCGCTGAATGCGATTTTTATAGTGAATCTGAATCTACAGACCGTGAGGATTCCGAAAATGTACTTATATTTGCCGTAGGTCCAGCGGTTCCAAAGTTATAGACCCCTAAATTTCACCAAAAATGCGAAAAATGGCCAATTTTGGCGATTTTCACTTTTCTGGGGGCGGGATTGAAATAACTCGGGACCACCTCAACCGATTTGGCTGAAATTCGCATATATGGTGTAAAATTTAGTTTTACATCGATTCAGACACATAAGAACCCTGAAAAATTGACCCTGATACCGTAATCCCGGTTTTTCCCAGATTAGGTCATTTGATTTTTTCTCTGCTAGTATGTAGTAGTTTAAGCCCTCCACTGTGGTTAAAAATGTAGTTTAGAGTGTTTTGAGTCGATCTCAGGCCTTTCTGAAGCCATTCGGGTACTGTAGTATATGGTCCTGGCAAGAAAATAATTTTTTGTCAATTTACATTGTTCCTGCGGCAAAGAAATGACCTATAGAGTAGGCACTAAGGGTTTTCATGGTCGGGGAATCCATTGCTGACATAACTGTAATCACTGGAGTACTGTATTTTGAGGTCCCAACACGAAAATTGTTATTTTGCGTTTATGCATGCCTGGTGCGAGGAAACGCTCTATAAAGTAGGCAATAAAGGTTTTCAGGGGTGAGGAATCTATTTCTGACGTAACCATCATCGCTGGGTTACTGTATTTTGAGGTCCCGACGAGCAAATTGTTATTTTTTTGCTATTTGGGTGTTTCTGTTGCATTGGAAAGCTGAATAAAGTAGGTAATCAAGCTTATGAGTTTTTACATTCGTTCCAGGACCACAATATACAGTAATCCAGTAACATTCGCTATGTCCTGAATGAATTCTCTGATGCCGAAAACCTTTAGTGCTTGTCAATTCATCGTTTCCCTGCAACAGAAACACCCAAATAGCAAAAAATAACAATTTTCTCGTCGGGACCTCAAAATACAGTAACCCAGCGGTGATGGTTATGTCAGAAATAGATTCCCCACCCTGAAAACCTTTATTGCCTACTCTATAGAGCGTTTCCTTGCACCAGGCATGCATAAACGCAAAATAACAATTTTCGTGTTGGGACCTCAAAATACAGTATTCCAGTGATTATAGTTATGTCAGCAATGAATTCCCCGACCATGAAAACCTTTACTGCCTACTCTATAGATCATTTCTTTGCCGCAGGAACAATGCTAATTGACAAAAAGTTCTTTTCGTGCCAGGGCCATATACTACAGTACCCGAATGGCTTCAGAAAGGCCTGAGATCGACTCAAAACACTCTAAACTACATTTTTAACCACAGTGGAGGGCTTAAACTACTACATACTAGCAGAGAAAAAATCAAATGACCTAATCTGGGAAAAACCGGGATTACGGTATCAGGGTCAATTTTTCA
Source organism: Sabatieria punctata (assembly GCA_030248155.1). Classification (NCBI taxonomy): domain Eukaryota; kingdom Metazoa; phylum Nematoda; class Chromadorea; order Araeolaimida; family Comesomatidae; genus Sabatieria; species Sabatieria punctata. The sequence goes on along the minus strand of JASANB010002861.1, from coordinate 74,738 downwards.
GGGTTCTTATGTGTCTGAATCGATGTAAAACTAAATTTTACACCATATATGCGAATTTCAGCCAAATCGGTTGAGGTGGTCCCGAGTTATTTCAATCCCGCCCCCAGAAAAGTGAAAATCGCCAAAATTGGCCATTTTTCGCATTTTTGGTGAAATTTAGGGGTCTATAACTTTGGAACCGCTGGACCTACGGCAAATATAAGTACATTTTCGGAATCCTCATGGTCTGTAGATTCAGATTCACTATAAAAATCGCATTCAGCCCAGCTACAGAAAAAGCTGATTTTTTTTCCGTTGCGCAAATTAGCGTTACAAGGGAGCGTTGCGCAGATTAGGTTACACTATTGTACAGAGCTCGAGCCCCTCTACAACTTTGGTTATGAGACAAAAAACGATCCGACGCAGCCATAAGGAGTTATTCGCAAAAAACACAGAATTTGCTCTATTTTGAAATGTACTTTAGGCCCCGCGTGAAATTATGCAGTTACAGGCAGTGTTTAGAGCTGTATTGTCGTTTTCGAACAGGTTTCTCAACTGACTTAAGGTGCAAAAGTGGAAAATTTGTTGTAAGTATCTGTACTAGCATGCTGAACCCATTTAAGACGATTTTCAAAAAATTTTTTTTTTTAAATTTTTAAGAAAAAGCAAAAATTTTTGGCCTTCAAAAAATTTTTTTTACAACTGTGTTACCTATCCTCTTTCGACTTGGACCAGACGCCCAGATCAAGGGAGTATTGTATGTATGGTATGTGGGCCACGGGGGTCTGGGGTGCCTTTCCCCAACTTGAGCGCGAAGTAGGTACCTCAGATAGAGTACGAACTGGTATTGGGTGTATTGGGGTGTTTTCCATGTATTGGGTATTGGGGTTTTTACCCCCCAATACCCAATACTAATTGGGAGAGGTAAAAATAGAGAAAAATCGATGTTAACCTGAAAAATTGATCTGAAAAAATCGAAAAAGTTGATCGATGATTCGGTTTAGGAAGCTGTTTTTGCGTTAAGGAGCCATCCATCCAAAATCCCGATGTTTCGGGGCCTCTTTTCCCGAAAATCGCCATTGCGTCGTTTCTTGGGAACCCCCTCCCCCTAAGGCGACGTCGTTTTCGGTTTACCCCCTCCCGATAAAAATGCAGTACATACAGTACTGTCATGTTTTCTTGTTACCATACTGTACAATCAATTGAATAGATCGCTACAACCACTCTGGGAAGCTTTTCTGTACGTACATAGAAAAATTTGACAGAATATAATTAAATTGAAAATAATACAATCAAAGTTCTCTAAAATTCCGGAAAAAGTGACGTCGTTTTTTGCTAACCCCTCCGTCTCCTGGTGTGTCGTCTATCGTCGTATTTCAGCCGACCCCCCTCCCCCTCTGGAACGACGTCGTCAGGGTTCGTGCGCCTTTTGTATAGCAAAATTCCCTGACCTTTCCCTGACTTTTCCATGACCAAAGTAAAAATTCCCTGACCAACCAGGGTGAGGAAACTGCAACAAATGTGAGAAAATTTTGACAAATTGGCTTTGTAAAACGCATTTAAACGGTATTCAGAGGGTAAATTTCCGGTTTAAGTTGTAGTATTATAATGTCAGAAGACCGATATTCAAAAGGGTGGTGTGTAAAGTTCTGACAGGCCCATTTGGCCGTGAGATGTTCCTGCTGCTATCAATTTTTTCCCTGACCAGACACCAAATTCCCTGACTTTTCCCTGATTCCCTGACTTTTTTTAAATTCCCTGACTTTTCCATGACTCCCTGACTTTCCAGGTCCCGCACGAACCCTGGTCGTTTATGGATGGCCTAATCAAATCAACTAAACGTTAGTAGAATTCGGTTTCCTAAAGTGTACGCTTTTCTAAGCGCTACACCAGTAATTAAATTCTCTGTTCTTATCTAAAATAAAAATGGTGACATTTCTAAGGTCACCATAATGTACCACTACCGTACACATGGCTATTGTGGTGGTGCACACAATTTCCGGCAGAGCTAGGAAAAAAATTCGCCGGAAGTAAGAAACACGACTAAATTACGAAATATTAAGTACCAAAACTGATAATTTCTGCTAATTTTACGCCCAAAATGGCTTCTACATAAATGCTTTCTGAAAGGCTAATTTTTCAAAATTTTCTCACCCTGCTTGGGCAGCGGCCCAACCAAGCGTCTTAAAAATTTTCATTGCAGTGCCAAAAATCTTTTGTACACAGCTGGAAAGTACCTGTCCAGTGAAATGCAATTTTTGGACCAGCTACGCAAGTATTGGGTATTGGGGGTCTCAGGTATTGGTATTGGGGTATTGGGTTTTCTAGGTATTGTTCGCACTCTAACCTCAGACCAAATTAACAGAAATTATGAAACCATTTCTTGTAGTAGCCGGTTTCCGAACCAGTACGCGAGAAATTTTAAACTCCATATTATTTTATACATTTGTGATTACGTACAGCATGCACCAGACCTGTAGCTTTCTCATGGATGTGGGGTAGTGGTATGCCACGTCAGTGAGGAAGAAGAAACCCGCCAAAAGCAAAACTGAAATATATCATGTACTAAAACTATAAAACTCTATAATTTTACCTTCAGAACGACTTTTTTAAAAGGCTTTACATTTAAAAATGCTTTTTAGGCTAATTTTTCAAAATTTTCTTATCGCCCTTGTTGGGCAGTATTTTAAACCCCCTGTTCTGGGTGCTTGAAATCCTGGGTACAACAGTGGAAATATACGTTGTTACTGAAATACGAGTTTTGGCTCAACTAAGCAAGCATTTGATGTGTCAGGTATTGGTTTGGTATTTTGTTTTTCTGGTATTGTTCGCAGTCTTGCTAAATTGCCACAATTACCTGTAAACAGCCTTTTTAATTGTATTTGAGCTCCAATTGGCGGTTACTTACAATTTTATAAATTCGATCCATCCATAAATGTAGAACTTGTGACCCTTCAAACATTTCATAATCCGTGCCGAGAAATGATTCGATAAGAAGGAAGCGCTACCACCCGGTTTTACCAAAAGTCGAAAAGTTTAGCTGTCCTTAAACGTTCCAGACCTAAAATTGGTGGCAGATTTCCCTACATCTGATAAAAACTAGCCCCTGCATACATGGGCCGGGGGTGGTGGTGGGGGGTTTATTATCGCTTTTTAAGGCAAAATAGGCGTTTTTTGGACTTTTTTCGCCCCCCCCCCCCGAGATCTCCAGACCTCCCTCTGGATTTTTCCTGCCCATGTATGGCCCCCTGCCCTAATTTTTATCAGATGTAGGGAATATGCCACCAACTTCACGGAAAAGCGCTAACGCACTTCACTTAATTACTAACTTTCATTCTGTCTGTGACATGTTGCAAAGTGTGAAGGAAGGACTCCAGTTGGTTTGTGCATGTCCAAGTGCAGTCTAATAAAGCATTTGTTTAGGATTTTTCCGTGCTTTCGATGAAAACGGCGACAATCTGATCGACTTTAAAGAGCTGGTCTGCGGTCTGTCTGCGTCCTGTCGCGGTCCAAAAACTGAACGTCTCAAATGTCAGCTTCTTACCGAACGTGGCTGTTCATACGTCTAACGCTCGTGTTATATAGTCGTTTTCAAAATGTGGGACACTGGTAACTGCGGGTACCTCAGCCAGGAACAGTTAGTGTGGCTGTTGGAGGCTCTTGGTCAGACGTCCGATTGCCACTGGATTAGAGAGAGAGGCCTTGAGCAGATGGACAGACACGACTTCGTTACGTGGACGTTCGAAACCGGTGTGGCAGACGCCTTTCTGGAGATAATCGAAGAAGTCGGCCACATTTGCCTGGGCCTCAGTCCTGCGTCTTTCACTGACGAGAAGCGACTGCTTAGGTAGAAGTTGGTCTCATGCTCTCACCGCTCAGTTCGGTTTAGAAACTGGAGAGATCGGTTCGAATCAATCGGTGTGACCGGTTGTAAAAGTTGGTATTTGCTGTCGCAGGAGTGGTGGCGTAAGTGGGAGCGCGCGCACTCGGTCGACGCTGTGCCGCCGGTGGATAATGGTCCGTTAGTGGCCGCTTCGGACAAAACTGAACTCAGATACAAAGTTGTTGGCTCTGTGTGTCTGCTCTGCCTTCTGCAGCTGCTGGGTTTCAGTTGAAGTCGTTGACCAACGAAGGAGGCTTTCTGCGTGCCGATCTCAGATCAGACGAGTTTCTCACGGTCAGCGCTTGTTTGTGGTCGGCGCTGTGTCGTTGGCACGGTGGAGGAGAGCTGCCGTTGATTCGATACGTACGTAGGCCTGGCCTAGTTACCGTTGTCTTTACTGTGCTTTCAGATCATCTCTGACCCTAACAGTAACGACACTGAGCTCGAGTTGTACCCGGTCACCGTGGTTATCTACCGTCATCAAGCGGTGTCGACACAGAGTAACGTCGGCTTGAATATGGGTTGGTTTTGTTGCCCTTCATGACTGGTGTTGCAGTGCGTGTGTTTAGAATGGCTGAAGGAGGCCTTGTTCAGTTCTTTCTCGCCGCCCAGCTACAAACGAGTGCCAATGTTCACCGTCACCTTCTCCAAGGTAGCTCCGGTGCGCGAGTTGTTTGACTTGGTTTGTCAGAGAGAGCGGCTGAACCCAGAATGCGCGCGTCTCTGGCTGATGCTGCAGCAGCAAGGCGGTGACGCCAACGCTCGAGACCGCGCCGCTGCCGTAATGCTGATTGAAGACGAAACTCTCTCTCTGGCTCAGTTGCACATCAGCTCCGGCGCCAAGCTCTTGCTGGAAGTGCGCAACCCTGACCTCACTTGGCCTGAAGAAGTTATTCAGCTGAAAGCTAAAGGCTATTTCAAGCTTGATCTCAAGCAACAAGTATGTGTGCACTGTTGACTACGAAATAGTAGTCCTTTAGCCAAGTTCTAATTTGCGCTCTGATTTGGTGCACCTAGAAATTTTTTCCTAAGCCAACGCTTAAAAGTCTGAAACTGACTTTGTGTCGGCTCGCTTTATATGTAAAGATGGTAGAGAGTTGCAGCCTTGCGAGAAGGGTGCTACGGGTTTGAATAACTTGGGAAACACTTGCTTCATCAACTGCGCACTACAATGCACCAGCAATACACGACAACTCACCGAGTATTTCACGAGTGGTCGTCACCTTTCTGAGCTCAATCGGTACCTGCATCACCTGACTGTCTGCCACTACTCTGGTCTTCTTTGCAGCAGCAATACGATGGGCTCTAAGGGTCAGATAGCCCTAGAGTACGGCAACTTGGTAAAGGATCTGTGGTCCGGCTCAAGTCGAGTAATTGCTCCGCTCAAACTGCGTGTATGTTTACTTTTCCATGCCCAGGGCTCACTCGGCTTATATTTCGGCTGAGGGAGGGTATAATTTTGAAATGCCAAACGACCGTTCTTTTTGCTAAGTCAGCGTTTAGAAAGAAAAAAACCGGCTAAAAACAAAGAAAAGCTAATATCGATTGTGTTCTAACTTTTAATTTTGTTCGCAGAATACCTTTGTATGTATATGCGGTTTTAAGAGATAGTTTTAGTCATGATTGGGCATTGGCTAAATTTTAAAATGCTGGGTACGCCATTGGAACTGATTGCTGGTTTCGATGCTGCCTTGTGGTTTTACGTGGTGGGCATTGTTTCAGTATACGATCAACAAGCATGTCAACACATTCAGGGATTTGTACCAACATGACTGTCAAGAATTTCTTGCGTTTCTGCTCGACGGCCTGCACGAAGACCTGAACAGAGTGCAGTTCACTCAGAAGTACGACGAATTAAAGGACAGCGACGGCCGACCGGACGCCGAGGTTGCCGATGAGGTAGGTGTCCACCAATCAGCGTAGTAGGTGTGTGGATACAGTACATGTAACAGCTCTCGGTCGACCTGGGGGAGAGGGGTAGTGGGGTTTTTCCTCATTTGGGGCTCGCTCAGAAGGGGTCCAAAATTTCAAAAGGCTCCAAAACGCCTTGAAATGCGTTTTTAGCAGTTTTTTCAGTAAGGACGCTCAAAATCACTATTTTAAGCTGCCAAATAGCGTTTTAGAGCTAAAAACAAGCAAAAAAATAAAAAAGGCTTCCAACAACACCGATTTCTCTTAAATATCAGCTGTGGAAACGCCAAATTCTGTTTCCAAAGGCTTTTCAAACGAATTTTATGCTAAAAAATTAGTGATTTCTAAGCCAGTTTGTATGTTAGTACTGGAGCCACTACTAGTACTTTTATTTTTGCGTCGGGGATCCCTTAACCTGTCTCGGGGGTGAGGGGGAGGTTTGGCCTTTCCAGCAGGGCGGTAACCCCTAGTACATGTATAGGTGTGTGTACTGTAGGCGTGGCAGCACTACTCCAGAAGGAACAGCAGTGTGGTAACTGACTACTTCCTTGGCCAGCTGAAGTCGGAGGTGACGTGTCGCCAGTGCGGCTGTAAGTCAACTCGCTTTGACCCGTTCACCTTCCTGTCCTTGCCCTTACCCATCGAAGACTACTGCGTCTTGCAAGTTCTCGGTACGACCGGTCGGTTTGGTTGCTTTGCTCTCAGTCGGTCAGTGTTTAGTGGCCAAATTGGACGGCTCTACGCCGCATAGGTACGGTTTCCGAATAAAATCGGAGGAGCGAGTGTGCGATCTGTTGGCGCTGGTCTCTCGCAAGTGTCAGATTCCGCCCGAACGGCTGCTGCTGCTCGAATTGAACAAGAAGGGCTGCTTGTTCGTAAGCGAACTGCGCTTTTATTTAATTGTCTATTCTATTCACACTATGGCAGAATCAGCCAGCCGAAGAGGACAGAGTGAAGGCGTTGGGGCGAGAGACTTTGCTCTACGCTTACGAGCTGCCGCAACCTACCAGTGCTCGAGTGTCGAATGGCTTTGTGTCTCCGTGCAGTCCCGCTCCGTTCGGTCAGTACGTGCTGGCAACCCATCGGCGCATAGTATATTTTCATTTTCTTTGCCTTCACCTCTATTGCTGTTATTCTGCAGGAGTGGAGCAGTGCCTATTTCTTGGCTCACTCCAGCTCCAAGTACATTGGATTTGGCTTGCCGTTGGTCGTGCCTCTGCAACATCAGATGACCGGCCTGCAGATGTACGAGTGTGTCTGGCAACTGCTTAGGAGACTGGTTGACGTGCCTGCCTCCGGCTCCGTCGCTAACCGAGCGCTCGACGCGTACGTTCTTTTAACTGTTATTACGGCTTTATTTGCAACATTTTGTTGCTAAATTGCATTTCAATCTTCTGTTTGCACAGCCACTCTAGTTCGCTGTTGGCGTGTTTCTGCTCTGCGTGTTGTTTAGTGTGCGTTTGGCCTTTAGAGCGTAGGCGAACAGAAAATTTAGGTAGCTGCCTAGTTGAATGACTTGGAAGGGCTAATATATACAGTCATGCCTTGTTAATCCGGACAAGTTGGGACCGGGCAATTTTTGTCCGGATTGACGAGACATGACTGTGACCGAGTCTGTGTAGTTGCCGAGCTGAAGAAGTGTTGCTTAGGTGAGTTGGGTTTCAGAGAAGAGGACAGTACGTATCCGTTCACGCTGTCTCTGGCAGCAGGGATGAAGGGTTCGGAGCAGCAGTTCTGCGGCAAATGTCACTGGAGCCGGTTGTGTCACGGGTGTCCTATTGAACTGTCGGATAAAGCTGTAGATGTAGACCTTGGGCATTGCTATTTGGCTATCGATTGGGACTCAACGGCGCTTCACCTCAGATACCAGCATTCGTCTGAACAGGTCTGCCACTCACTGCCAGTAGAACCGAGCGAGCAGCAGGTTGCCGTTTCAGTTGTGCATAGACGATTGTTCAGTGAACGAAACTTGGACAGAGCACTATAAGCCGACTTGCATTGACTCCTGCTTGAAAGAGTTCGTGTCGGCTGAGGAACTGAATGAGAAAGAAGCGGTCTACTGCAAACAGTGCAAGACAAACCGTCCGGCCAGCAAAAAGTTGGACATCTGGAGGTTGCCGCAAATACTGGTAAAATTGGTTGTTGAAGCGGTTTTAAATAAGAACGTCGGATGCAGATCGTTCATCTGAAACGGTTTGTGTTTACCGGGCACCGCTGGGTCAAGTCGTCCAAAGTGGTGCAGTTTCCGCTGGAAGATTTCGATCCGTCTAGTTACACAGTCTCTGAGTCAGACCAACCGATGACCTACGGTTGCTTCGCCATTGCAGTAAGCAGATCGGCCGGCGTTTATTAATGACCACAGCTCTTTGCAGAACCATTACGGAGACATGGGTGCAGGTCATTACGTGGCCTACGGCAAAAACGCCGTCAACCACAAGTGGTACTTGTATAATGACAGCCGCTGCAAGGTAGCATCGTCTTCTTCAAGTCATGCAGTCTGTTGTATGGTAACAATGCTCGCGCTCTAGTGGCCCGATCTTTTTTGCCGAGAAAAACCCGGCTGCATTCATTTTAGCCAGATATGTAGCGATTTTTACTCTTTAAGATAATTTTCGCCAACAGCTTCTGTACTCAAAACAACAATCCCATAATCTATCAAAAAACAGTATCTATAACTACCATTCATAGTTCTGCACCGTCCTATATCTGCTGGTGTTCATAAAAATTCCTACATAGACTGGAGTCACAGCATAAAAAGGAGCCATTAGTTGGAAAACTGGGGAGGGTAGGCGATTTCCCGAAAAATTAGCCCAATTTACCCCAGTATCCCAATCCCAACGACCCATGGATGCCGGGACGCGTAGCTGATTTTGGCTGGCGACCGTGGTTTGGGAAATCGGTCTCTGTAAGTTTTGTTATTGACACGGGTGGTTGCAGGAAGTAGCTGTTTCGGAGATCGACCGCAACAATTCCTATCTAATCTTCTATGAGAAAAACACGCAGACGAAAACAAAACTGTGATGGAGAAGTACGCACACGTAACCGTTGTGTCTACATTGTGACGCTACAGAAATGCCATATTACATACATTCATCTTGTCCGTTCGTTCAAATTTCTAAATTTTGTGCCTCGCATACGGTTAATCGGAAGCTGTGATAATAAAATGCCGACATTCATTATTCATTATTTTACATGAGTACAAAGTACGCTTTGGACTGTTTCTGCTGATTGATTTCTTTCAATCTTTTCAGTGCGTCATAGCCTTTTTTGTTTTCTCCCGTCTGCTTGTAAACCACCGTCTAAATAATGGCGCTGAAGTATCTACAGTAGTGTCTACAGTAGGTAGCACCTGAACGTAGCAAACCTCTGCTTCTAATGCGACTGCGTTAAGTGCGACAAACAGATTTCTAGCTTCATCCAGACACCTTTTCCCTTGGTCGAGACGCTCTGACAGTTGCAGCTGCACTGCTTTGCCACCATCCGACAGTCGCAATAAACACTTGGCGCGCAAAACGTGCCACACAGCCGAATCCAGCCTTGCGCACTGGTTGAGAACGACCTTCTTGCAGGAGTCCAATAATTTCAGCGACTTGAACGGTCGATCAGCGTATAACTGCAAGTCCATCTGTCTTAGGTCAGTCAGGCACTTAACGCCGTTTATGGTACCGACACCATGTATGGTACCGGCACCCATAGGCACTTAACGCCGTTTATGGTACCGACACCATGTATGGTACCGGCACCCATAGGCACTTAACGCCGTTTATGGTACCGACACCATATAAGGTTATGGTCCCGCCACCTAGGGTAGTGGTACCATACATGGAACCGTCACCATATGGTACCGGTACCATATATGGTGCCCCCCCCACGTTCGGCGACTGTGGTGGTACCATATATGGTACCGTCACCATATATGGTACCCCTACCCATGGCCATGGGTGCCGGTACCATAAACGGCGTTAAGTGCCTGACTGTAGGTGGTCTGAGAGAAGCAGTCAGTTCTTACGTGAACGGCAGCTTCAGACAGCTGAGCTTGGGCGCCAATGTTGTTTGCGTGATGAGCCCCGGCGACCGAGCGCACACTACGCAAGTGAGCCAACGCTCTACCGGACTGGTCGAGATTGGTGAGTGCAGTGGCAAGCACCAATTGCAGTCTGCAATGGCAACACTGCAGAGGACGGACACAGCCAGTCACTCACCTGCACTGACTCCGCCACTCCGCAGTCCGACACACAGACGCGAGTCGATGCTGCGCAGTTTCGGCCGCTCTCTGCATATGTCCACCTGCCATCAGATACACAGATTTCCTGAAACACTATGCCAACTGCAATCACACCTATTCTTAGCGGCTACCAGACTAAAAATAGGCAAATTGAACAGAAGGTGGTATTTCAAACAATTGCGAAACGACCAAAAACTATACTTTATATCGGCTTCGACAGGGTCAATACATGCGATCGCATCCAGTTCAGCCTTGGCCACAGCAGTGCTGCCTTGTAGTACAGCTCGGTCAAATCTTGTAATGGCCTGGCACAATCTCCAATCACTGGAGCAATTGCTCACTGCTGCATATACCAGCCGCATGTGTTCTACCACTTCAGCTGCAGCCTCATAGTTACCCTAGAAAGCTCATCTCATCAGTAAGCTATAAAAACACTCAACACTGTATGCAGTACGTAGTGTAACTGAAGGCTCACCACTCAGTTCAGTTTTAACCTTTCGAAACATACACGGATGGGCCCGGGAAATGGGTTAGCAGAAATCATAATCCGAAAATTTGGAGGTGAGCCTACCGATCGCGTCCTTTCTAGTGGGTGCTGGAAGAAAACGCTGTTGGTAGGCGTTTGCTGGGATATATCGAGCTCAAACCCTTAGTTAAAACCGTCCATGTCCGTATATGTTCCGAAAAGAAATCACACGAACCGTTCGCCTACGCTGTAATTAAATTTGTGTTCGTCTGAGATTCCAATGCATGCACACATGAAGAACGTAATGCGCCATCATGCGTAATACATACACAACTGTTTCGTGCTTCTACTTAGTAATTCGGTGTTCGCTCTTAAATGGACTAGAGTGATTTTGACAGGGTTAGAACAGCGATCAGATTAGATTACGTTGAAAAATCCGGCTGTGAAATAAGTTACCGGGCGAAGTTAATATTATATTTACTGAAAAGATTCGTAGTCTGCCAATGATTGAACTAAACTTCGGCATCATTACACCAACACATGGTCGTCTGTCTGTTTGTGTTGTGCTCGTGTATTTAGGCGAAATAAACGTTACTTACTGAAAATGTACAATTTTGTTGAACATTGTGACAAGGAATCAGCTTGAAAGTTAAAGAAAAGCCTCATATGACAGCAACACAGGCTATAATGGAATGTGTGTCTGTACCTTGACGACCACATTTCATCGTCTGTCTTCATTCAATTAAGAGTTTAAATACAATACAACAATTGTTGTTGGCCACATAGCCTAGAAATTTCAGCATAACTTGATCAGTGTCTCAAAGGCATTTCATAGTGCAGCAGTACGTACCTGCATGCCGAACGCGTAAGCCAAGTTGCTGATGGCAACGCAGTGCGGTTGAGTTGCTTTAACCAAACACCATCGGCCTCCTGTATTTACGTGCAACAGCTGTTGAGCACTCTGTATGGCGTTGTCGCTGGAAGCAGACTCGTAACTGAGCAGCACAAATTCCAAACAACCTACATATATCCCAAGGAAAGAAAGACAGAGGACATGAACACCTGCGCTGCATCGTCAACGCCGCTCTCTGAGTTTGCGCTGCCAGCTGACACTATAGCTTGAAGTCTGCTGATAATGCTTAATAAAAGATGAGTACAGCCGGTGAAAGATGCAGATTGACAAAAGAAGCTCAACGTACTTAGGAGGTGTCGAACTGCGACAAGAGAAGTCAGCCGCAACACTCAGAAGCTGAGCGTTCTGATTCAGAGATCGGCTGGCAAAGATCTCTCCCTGCAAAACCTACTGTATAAAGGCAGACGGTAGATTGAGACCAACCAACCAACTCGGGTGTTTCGGCGTCCTTCAGTGCTGTGTGCAGCAGTCTGACCATTTCCGAGGAATTCTGGTCGTCCAATGCACATAGTTCTGACTGAAACCAAAACTGCAGAAAAGAAAGCAGATGAAACAGTCTGACCACTGCATATTGAAGACACACTGCGTCGACAGCTTCATGAGATTTCTGAATGCATTCCTGGAGACATCGCACTGCTTTCTCTCTGGGCCGAGAAAAGAAAACATGAGATACAGAGACAGTTGCGTTATTCGCGTCTGGCGCTGGCCGAAGAGTCCGAGCTCAAATTCTAGGGGAGAGAGTTGGGTACTAAACATACGTACATGTAACAGGTCCGGGCCGGCGTGGGGGAGGGGTTTTCCGTTAGGTGGGGGTTGAGGGGGTCCAAAATTTCAAAAAGCTCCAAAACGCCCTGAAAATGCGTTTCTAGCACGTTGTTCTCAGTAAGGAGGCTAAAAATCGCTCTTTTAAGCTGCCAACTAGCGTTTTAGAGCTAAAAACAAGCAAAAAAAACGATAAAAACGGCTTCCAAAAACACCGATTCCTCTAATTGTCGTTGTCTCAAAAGCGTTACAACCTTGGACAGACGAAATTTTATGCAAGATTCTAGCCTAAAGAGGGCGCTGTTATCGGGGCCGGCCTCGACCCCTTTACAAGCAGCGCGCCAGCGCCGATTCCCCACTTGTACTCTTACGTTGGGGTCCCTAAACTGTCTCGGGAGGTTGCCACAAAATCGGAGGGGCGGATCGGAAAAATCGTCGTGGGGCGATCGGGGGTCTGGCCTAGCTCGGGTGGGCCACCTGTTACATGTGTTGTGTAGACAGAGTTACCGTGAACCGAAGTGTCGGTAGAGTTTGGCCAAGAGTAGAGGACCATAGCGCAGAGAACGACTGAGATGAGGCGGGGCGGTGGCAGAACTGTTGGACTGCAGTTGTCGACAGCAAAGATCAAAGTAATCATGCAATGCAGTCTCGGCCGTGTCCAGGTCGCCTTGTCGCAAGGCGTTCATGAACTTCAGAAAGGACTAAAGACCAAATTCAAATCTGTTCACTGCAATCAAAGTTCACGCATACCACGTGGTGCAAATGAGGCGTTAGCTTCTCTATGGCAGTTTCCATTTGGGAATAGGACAGCGCCTGTTCTGGGTTCTGCTCAAGCAGATGGATCTGGAAATCTTGAATTGTATAAGCTGCATAAATCCTACATCACATCAACCAGACCCGGCGCACGTTAGCACTACTGAGAATACGACTACCATACAGTAGGTTCAAGACACTCAAGCTTACTTACATGCTCAACTACAGTATGGGACCACATGTATTGTAACTCGACTACACAAATCGAGCTACCTGTTGAGCTAGAAATCGTAAGGCTTCTGCTCCAGAAACCGTCAGGTTGACGTCACCGGAAATCAGCGAGTCGGTAAAAGAATCATTGAGAGCTGGACCAGGCGAATGAATTAGAGAAGACTGGTTGAGACTGTCATATCCAACATCGATAAAACTGATATCAAAATCATGTTGCTGCAATGGTTCACAGTACTGGCGCCATCGCCGGTGGAACAAGCCGATCTGAGTGAAGCTGAGTCGTTGATAAGAAATAATGAGTTTGCGGAGGTATACACCTAAATGCACACGGCCTACATTTAGACTCAACGGACAGGCCAAGCCTACAGAGTAGTACCTAATATGCTGTCCTTTCTCAGAAAGTGTTTGGGCTCCGTTTCACAGAAGATTGCCTCACTGCGACAAACAATTTCCTCAGCACCTACACTTTCTCTGATCCGCTTGCAAAATTGATGCAGCAAGCAATCCGGTATGATCCCTCGCTTCAGCTTTTCACATAGTGATAATAGTGGAGCTTCATACTGCTACAAACAGTAACTGGGCTCAAAGTGCACAGTGTGGAATTGCTAAGAAACAATTCCTATGCATTCTAATCATACGTGTAGAACCTGTGATATTACACGTTTAGCTGTGCTGTGCGTTCGATATCAATGTTAGATTGTGGGGACTGCAATTTCAATAGTGAAATTTTATTTTACATTAATTTTTCGCCTTTTTCTGTTGTACCATGATCTTCAAACGGCTGTAATTCAGGAAAATGTTGCCCATTTTCAAAATGAAATGCTTTACATCGCTAAAAACGTCTGGCTTTGTAGATTATTTTGATACAAATATATTACCAAAAGACCCTGCGCATTTACAAAAAACTGCAAATTAATTTATCAACTTTTTTTATATTTTTTGTGTTCTGCTGGCGCGTATGGATGAAACTTAATTAATTAGTCGCTCTATTTTATATTTTTTCTGCAAAATTAATTTAGAATCGCTTAAAATTAGCTGGGAAATGATTCAGAAAAGCAATCTGTGACAAATTTAGGAGTACAGGCAGGCCAGTGCAGGCCCCGGACAGGCTTTTCTTCAGATATATCGCTAAAATAAAGATGCAACTAACTAAACTCATAAAACAAATTTCGACTTTGTTATTATACTCACTACACCTATTATGACTTTGAAAAGGTTTTGTAGAAGTTGGACCAATTTCCACATCAGACAGGCCAAACAGGGCTAGAGAGCCTTTCGGGATGCTAGTCAAGTAATTTTGAGCCCAGTCAGGTGGGCCAGGCGTTTCCCAGCAGCCCACATGGCCCGCACATATCTCTACTTCAAATTATCAAACCTGTATTTTATGCTTTGTTTGTTGCACTGTGTACTTTCCTTTGTTTTTATAGTACACGTCACTGTTCTAATGTGATACAGTACATAATTATGGTGTACGTACTATATTGCAGTGGGTACGTGGTTTTGGAGCATATAAAATTGCTTTCCCAAAAAAAACGTCGCCAAAATTTTGGAGAGGGGCGAGCCAACTGGCCTATGGGCCACCAAGGGTGGTTTGACCGAAATTTTCTTTTTTTCCCAAAAAATATCGCCAAAATTATTCTCGGAGGGGGTCGGGAGGCGGGGTAGCGCCTGCCAGCGAGGGGGTGTGGCCGGTCAAGGGGGTCGGATGATGAGGGGGTAAACCCCTCACCCCCTTGCCAGACATGGGCTAGCATTTCAACTGATGGGAGTAGGCGCCTGAGGGGATGGTAAGTAAAAACTCCCTTTTTTGGCTAAAATCAAGGTTTTTTTGGTTATTTTTCGTCAAAATAGGTTAAAATAAGCTATTCTGAGCACATTTACACATATTCTAGGCATAATTTTACCATAACTTTCTATACAAAGCTCTTCCAAAAAATTCCTGAGGGGTAGCGGCTGGCTGAGGAGGTAAACAAACCTCATCCCCCTTTGCCCATGTCTGCCCCCGGCTTATGTATGATATATTGTGTGATTGGAAAGTTAATGCAAGCCCTTGTCACATAGTTGAGTTAGAGCTATCTAGGAAAACCGTTTGGAAGTACTTATACGTACTACTGTATGAAGGACTCTTCCACATTACTGTCGCCAGAAGTGCATGTTTTATGCCAATTCGAATACTCAATGACAAAGATAAAAAAAGAGAAATAATTAATTAAGTTTCATCGATATACGCCAGCAGAACACAAAAATACAACGCAAAAAGAGTTATTGACTGAGCAGCCGTCCATTCTTCTCAGCTAAAAATACATTCAAATTTTAATTTTAACTTTTTACTACGATAGATGCTTCGTGCTCATCTTTCTAATGGCGCAATAATTACGGCTTTTCGCCGAAATAAAACCGGTCTGTCTCACTGATACAGAATTATCACAGTTGCCACTAACCTCAATTAATTGCAGAAGAACCAACGCAAGTTTGCATAAATCGCTTGAATCAAACGGGGTTTCCTTTTGCGCAGCACTGGTACAGCACTCAGTCAGAATATAGATTGCAACCTAAAGCTACCACCGAAAGTAAAACATCAGTAACTGGTTCCGTTACATACCCTGTAAGGAGTGACAGGTACGTGAAGCCGAAAGTTTGTCTGTTTGAAAGGCTCCTCGAGAGCAGAGTTCTGACCCACAATACATTCTTCCAACATCACTACCACTCTCTTTCTAGCCAACAGAGACACTGACCTACGTAACTGATATAATGCATGCAAAAACTCCGAGTCGAAAGTGAAATGCTAAAAGTATACAAAAGCGTAATCGCGTTTCAACGAAACTTGTAAGCTTTTCAATCGATCACATTTGCTTTATAAATTTATTTCACAGCCCTGAAAAGATTACACGAAGTGATAACAGTTGACTGACGGAGATCTGAAACATGCATAAGAAAGACCAGCAGAACAACACAGGTGCAGGAACAGATACAAGTAGTGTGCTGATACGTCGATACTAAGCTCACGCTGGACTAGGTATTGTAACCGAGGTTACAAGCAGAAGATAGCTTAAAGATCGGAGAACAATTTCTCATCCTCTTCCAAAACTTTCCACCACGGGTTTCTCTTTCTCATAAACATCGTGTTGTGATATTTAGAACCGGCCAACGCCAAGGCCGAACTGTAGGTGCGGAAAATTAACTGATGCCGAACCGTTGCCTCTGCCAATCTGGGGGCACCTAAAACTCCGTTCCGTTTTCAACAAACTATCTGCCCTGCAGTAGAACGGATGGCAAAGTGGAATCGACGCAAGTGGCAGGGTAACCTGGATTGCGTTGCCATTATGGCAGAAACGATACCATTAGTGGAGAAATGCCGACTTCATAGTATACATGGGCCGGAAAAATGGAGTAGTATGTGCTTTTTGGCGGGGTTTGGAGAGTCCCTAATCACTTTCCCAAAAAAGGTCGCAAAAAATTTTGGAGAGGTATTGGCCGTCGAGGGAGGCATGGACCGTTGGGGGAGGGGGAGTTTGGCCGAAATTTTCTGTTTTTCCAAAACAAGTCGCCAGATTTCTCCCAAAAAAACTTTTCGCCAAAACTTTTAGGAGGGAATCGGGCGGGCTGCGGGGTAGCGCCTACCGGCGAAGGATAAACCACCTAACCCCGGCCCATGTATGCCACATAGTAGCAGCAGCACCTTCAATCAAATCAATATCCATCTGTAGTTTGGCCAGTTGTGCTTCGCGTCTCTGGTACTCATCCAGATTGGAACTCAATTTAGTGACATGCTCGGCCAGTAACTGTTGAGCTGTGTGGTGCAATTCTTTCTGGACATCGAAGGACACCTTCTTCGGTATGACAGAATTGTCCGTCCAGCTATCAATGATGCGCTGCCACTGCTCGCGTTGCTCCTCCGACAGCCCCGGCCAGCCCTCAAGTCGGCTTCTCGAGCGTTTTCGGCGTTCAAGCCACTGCCTCGTCTAGAAAAGCTGAGAATGCAGCGGCAGTCAGATATTGTAGAAGCACTCACCGCACGTTGAATACATCGCGCCGCGCCATCTATCTGCAGTTGTCGTCTGAGTCTGTCAACTCGTTGCCGCGCTCGAAAGCCCCGGTAGAACCGCTGAATTCTGGTGGCCCACATGCCTGCTTCTTCTGCCAGAAACCGGTCGACCAAACCTGAAGGCAAATAAAGTGTGTGCGATTGAGAACGCCAAGCAGAGCACTTGGATGCAAGCCAGCAATGGTATCGTAGCGCCGCTGCTGGTAACTGCGCGACTGCTGGCACAAAAGTTGAGATTTATGAAGTTGCTTCTCTCGTCGCTTTGACTCGATGCGCACTTCGAGATTACGACAGAATCTGCGCCACCTGAAATGCTGCTTTTTGTAATCACGATTTTAGAAAAATTAAAAGGCTTGGAGGGCGTCGAGAATAAATTTTTAAGTGAAATTGTTCAGTCACTTTATGAGATCGAAATAAAATCAAAAACAACGAAACGCAGAAGTATGCATAGAACAAAAGTGTCGCTACCAACTAACCGAAAGAGTCGTTGCAGAGCCACCAATCCAGCAATCATTCTGGCCATTTTTCTGCGTGATTGAATTCCTTTCCAGAAGGCGCCAACACGAGCAGCAGCCTTGTGCCTTTTCTAAAAGTGACAAACTACGGTATACCAACAAACCTACATATACAGAGGAGAGTCTGAGTCTCTCTCCTCACCAGTCTGGGTCAGCTACCCGGACCAGACTCTTCCAAGACGACTGCTTGTCGTTTTTAGTTCAGTGAAACAGCCATTTTACCAACTACATTCCTTGGGTGCATTATTGCATTGTCCGGGCGGAGCCGTAGCCTGTGTTCAGCTTTTAAACTTCATGCCTTAACCAAGGGCTTTACCTGAATTCAACCCACAGCAATTTCACTGGAAAGACCAGCTAGACGACCGAGAGAAAGACGGCGAGACCTAATAAACGATGGGCTGATCCCAATCCCAAGACAGAACACAATGGCGCCTTGCGTTTACAAATGCACTCCTTCACGCCATGCACAAATGGCAGAAGAAATAAGTCAAGTCTTGCACTTTTACCGTGTTACCTACACAAGTGCAAGTACCGAAAGCGGACTTAGCGTTTTTCAGCGATTTTTAGCCCGAAATTATAATTTTAGCTAGTAGTACCGGGACCCCTAACCAGACATGGGCAAATGGGCGTCTGAGGGGGTTGACCCCCTCAGGCCGGCGCTACCCCTCAGGAATTTTTAGGAAGAATTTTGTATAGCCAATTTTGATAAAAGCATGCCTAGATGAGGTGTAAATGAGCTCAAAATAACTCATTTTAACCTATTTTAGCGAAAAATAAGCCCAAAACCTTAGTTTCAGTCAAAAATCGGACTTTTTAGCTTACCATCACCTCAACCCCCTCAGACGCCGCTACCCCTCAGGATTCGGAAATTTACCAGCCCCTCAGCCGAAATCCTAGCCTAGCCAATGTCTGCCCCTTACTCTCTCTTTCGGTGGCTGACCCTGATATGCATGCTAAACCAAGTTAGGAAAAAGTAGATCTTGTGAAACGCTACCAACATCGCAGCGTGCAGCTGAATAAAAAGAAGTCAAACAAACCTCCATCTGTAGCGCTTCCACCGACTGACTTTGAAAGTAATTTGTCAACCGTGAAATAGAACGGTCCATCCCTCTTCCTGTCCACTTTGTTAGAACCACAGGAAGCTGACTGAAGAGACAAACGGCTCTAGCGTCCAGCACCTCGTGCAGTTCATAAGACACACCTGAATCGCTTCCGATACGAATCAAGCATTAGTGGATTCCACTCCACATGGGACAGCAGCACTTCCACCGCCATTCTGAAACAATGCAATGGGTCTCTCTTCTACGGTTCACTTTCGGCTTGTGATAATGCCACCAGTACCACCTGTAGTCAGGGTTCGTGCGGCTTTTGGATAGCAAAATTCCCTGACCTTTCCCTGACTTTTCCATGACCAAAGTCAAAATTCCCTGACTAACCAGGGTGAGAAAACTGCAACCAATGTGAGAAAATTTTGAAAAATAGGCTTTGAAAAATGCATTTGCAATGGCAAATTTTCGGTTTAAGTAGTAGTATATAAAGTCTGAAGATCGATCTTCAAAAGAGTATTGTGTAAAGTCTGGCAGCACCATTTGGCGATGAAATGTTTCTGCTGCTATCAAATTTTTCCCTGACCTGACACCAAATTCCCTGACTTTTCCATGACTCACTGACTTTCCAGGTCCCGCACGAACCCTGTGTAGTACGTGGTCCCCACCAATAACAACTATGGCACCACTACCCTCGAGATGTCATATGAAACCATACCAACTATAGTATTCATTACGGTACCGTTGCCGTATTTAGCACTGGTACCAGTACCAGTTGAAGCACTAATATGTGCATGTACTAACCCTTTACCCTGTGTTCACCACCTATCAATGCATGTGCATCCTATTTTAAACTATAAAAACTGAGTAAATAAATAAAGCGTATAAGGCTTGGCAAGACGTGGAGCCCATTCTACAAGTGTGGACATGTTCAGTACATAGCAGTGCTAGCCAGCTCTCTCCCGGGGATCAGTGGAACCATACAAATTTGATATAACAATGGAGGTCTGATATAAGACAACATGCTAACACAATAAGAAACCAATACTTGTCAGGCACCGAAATGACCCCAACCCATGAATTACTATCTCCAAGTTGAAACTACGTACACGTACTTGAATACGGCTCACCTGGCAACGTCCGGGTCTTTTCCAGCAACCAAACGATGAATAAACTGGTCAGGAACATCAGCCAAAAAGAAAGTAAAGACAGAGCGTCTCTTTTTAGTAATTTCCCAAAAGCAGTTGACAAGCGCACGATCAACTGATTGCGGGATTATGGTTGGTTCAAACTTGAGCAGTTCTTTTTCAGAGAGCGTCTTCGAGCCTGAAAAAGTATACTCGCGAATCGACTGTGGCGCCGAAAATAGAACATACAGGAGTCAATTGCAGCTTGGTAACTGTTTATAAGGTGGCTCAACGCCCTGCAGACAGTTGAAAACGCACCAACCAGCATTTGGACGGCTTTCTGAAACAGGCAACAGATTTTGCAAGATTGGAATGGAGAAGAGTGGTTAAGCTAGTCAGTCCTATGCAATTAAGAGTAGAATACCACTACTCTATATATTTTATACACGGGCTGGAGGGCTTGGGCCTTCCCCTGCTCTCACCAGTTAAAGCACCCCTTGGCCTACAAGTAGGGACCGGCAACGGCGGCCAATTTTGCGCCGCTCCGCGTGCCTAATTTTCTTCGCACGTTTTCACCACACTGGTGTCGCGGGGATCAAAATCATGTTTTTTTAAAAAATGCGGCTAGAAAAGCGCGTTCTTTTTTTTTCGTTTTTTGTTTTGATTATTTTAACATAACTATTCACCCAAATCACCTTGCTATACGCTAAGCTGCGGTTGTTTTCGGCTAAAATAAGCGGAAAAACAGCGTCACTGTAAAAAAAAGTTTATGATCTCAAAAGGTGCGCCCGACGGTATTAAAGAGGCATTGATCATCTTTCGTTTGAGCCATTTTTTTTCGGCATCGATGCAGCCAAAGATCCCGGAAATCAGATTGAAATTTTACATGGTTAAGCATAGGCAGAATCGGTATTTTTTCAGAAAACGAAAGTTTGCTCTTAAACAAAGAACAAATAAAAAAGGTGCGCCCGCTTAAATTTTAGTTTAGGTGTTGCTCTTACTAAAATCACTCAGATTTGGCGTCCTAGGTTCGTAAAAGATCCCGGAAATTGGGTTGAAGTTGATGAGGTCGTTAAAATTAGAGGGTATCGAATACGAACGTATTGGGGATCCTGAGCGGCCCAAAGCCAATGGTTTATATTTTGCTTCTTGACAATCCTTTAGTAGTTTTGCGTCTCTGCTAATCAATATAAGGTGAATCCTGCTCAGGCTTAGCGTGTGTAGTCAATAAATATGGTACAAAAGCGGAAAAACCTGTAATCGCTTATTCGAGTTAACTTCAAATAATTCGTTTTCATTTATATGTCAGTGGAATTCCTTCAAATTTTCAGCGTTTATTCATAAGTGTTAAAGATATTTTTTGCTCAAATTTGAGCTGCATATTCCAACGCAAACAGGCACGGAAAGTAATCCAGTAACGAACGAAAGTCGGATAGGGTTAGGTGTAGCTGGGGGGGGGAATCAGGGAAGGTCAGAAATGGACTAGATATTAATTAATTAACTTTCTTATGACTATACAACTCCGGAACGTGCGCTATACTGATGCATACCCCTAGGGGTATTTTTATATTTGGAAAACAAGCCCTCAGGAGCGTGTCCTGTACTGATGCATACCCCTAGGGCATACATGGGTCGGGGGGTAAGGGGGGTATACCCCTCCCCCTCGGCCGGCCATACCCCCCCTCGGGCGGTCATACCCCTCCCTCCCCCACCCACCCCCCTCCCGGAGGGAGGAAATTTTCGCTTATTTAAGGCAAAATAGGCGTTTTTTGGCCTTTTTTCGGGGGGACCCGAGGTTTCCAACCCCCCTACCCCCTCCGGATTTTTCCGGCCCATGTATGCCTAGGGGTATTTTTATATTTGGAAAACAAGCCCTCAGGAGCGTGCCCTGTACTGATGCGTGTCTAGGGTATTTTTATATTTGGAAAACAGGCCCTCCGGGAGCGTGCCCAATACCGATGCGTCCCCTAGGGGTATTTATATGTTTTTAAAACAGGCCCTCCGGAGCGTGCCTATACTGATGCGTCCCTCCAGGGGTATTTTTGTATTCGGAAAACAGGCATACATGGGCCGGAAAAATCCGGAGGGGGTATGGGGGGTCCAAAAAAGGCCAAAAAACGCCTATTTTGCCTTAAATAAGCGAAAATTTTCTCCGTCTGGGAGGGGGTGGGGAGGGGGTATGGCCGGCCGAGGGGGTATTGGCCGGCGAGGGGTATACCCCCACACCCCCGGCCCATGTATGAAAACAGGCCCCCGGGGCTTGCCCTATGTTGATGTAGTGATCATTAGACTCGCCAGGCGAAGGACTTTCAAATGATATACAACACGACCATTTTGAGCGATTTTGGAATGTTTCCAAAAATAATCGATAATCGATATTTATCGATAAATCATGTTAATTTATAATTAATTATGATTAAAAACATTAATTTTTGTTTGGGATCGGTTCCTGATTCCCCGCGCTACACCTGATCCGGAATTTCTCACCAAAGTACAAATCGGAGGAAGTAGGGGGGCCAATCCGGGGGGGTCTGGAATATTTCGGGTGGGGGGAACCACCTGTTACATGTATTGTAGCAGCTCATCCTTGTCTGAAACTGTAAGTGTAGTGTCTGAAACTGTAAAACAATTGTGCCAGAAACATCGGAGAGGGAGAGTTGAAAAGATCGTTTTGATGGGGGTGCTCCCCTATCGGGGGGTTGGCCCAAGTCGGTGGGAGGGGAGCAGAACCCCAGCCCCGCTGTTACATATACAAATGTACCTGGAAAACACAGGAATACCACTTCACACTCTACTATTCAGTTCTAGTTTCAGTTCGAGCTACCAAGGTGTTTGTTCGGTATATAAAGGTGGTAGACGCAGTCCTACAGTCTTGGTATATAAAAAAATGTAAAAGAAAATCGCATTGCGATTAGAATGACACCGGTCCCATCAAAATCGGCGCAGGGGTTTACGAGTGACAGTCTGATAAAGTACATCGGTCATCGGTATGCACGCTGCGGTCAACTTTCTAGGAAGAAAAGGTGGCACGCTGGGTGACGCAGTTAAACGGTCATAACTCGCTTATTATCCAACCAATTCCGTTCCGGTTTGTTTTGTTAGACTGCATAAAGTGTGCTCTTTTCAATTCTGAAGCCGAATTTCGCCTAGGAGCATTTTGAATTTTCGCGTGCCGGTCCCTACTACAAGGCTTCCTACTCCAAGACGAAAATTTTGGCGAAAGAATGTAGGCACACCTCGTCCTCACGTGCCACGTAGAAGCGTTGCTGAATGTTCCGTAAGCAGACCACGAGATTATGTCCCAATTGGTGGACCTTGGTAAAATCGTGTGGCGATTTGCTGCAGAGCGCATTTCTAAACAGATCACGGTGCCACAAGGCGCACGCATCAATTGCCTTACACAGCGATGACTGCGAGTTTGGCAGCAGTTTGCCAGGCGTTGGCAACTTTGAGGTAGTCGTGGGCAACGACGCTCACCAGCAGATCCACCAGACCCGCCCGCCACAACACAGACACCGTCTCCGAACGCTCTGTCCACGCTGAAACCGAGGAAATAGGCACATTGCAATGGGCAGAGCGAACCAAAACCATCTAATTGTAGCAGTAAGACGGGAACATCGTTGTATTTTGCTCGTTCCACTTCACCCCGCAGTTGGAAAGCGCGTTCAAGCAATGCTTTCTCGTTGGTCATGTCTGTCTGCACTCTCCCAAAGATCTTCTAGAACATCAACACGTATACATAGACCGGAAAAATATGGCGGGTGCTAAGAATTTTCATCAAATCGGGTCTGAGCCGCCCCGACAATATATTGAATTTATTTTGAATTAGATATGTAGGAATAGGGATGTAAATGGTACCTATCAAAAATACCAAATACCAAATACCAGATGGTATTTTTTATACCAAATAATACCAAATAGTAATGATTATCGGCCGATTTTCCCCCGACCTAGAAAACTTGCTATAAAATTCATATAACTAAGCTTTGACACGTCCGAGTGCCCTTATGAAGCTGCTAAACTATGGCACAAATCGCCTCGCCTCGCCAAGAAGTTGGAAAGTTGGAAAATGGAAAATATAAAAAATGGAAAATGTTTCCCAACAAGTTGGAAATTAGGAAAATATGCACAATAACAACCAACATCACCAGATGCAAAAAAACTTGCATGTCGGTAACGCCAGAAATTCGGCAACGGTATGAGATCCCGCCATCACAATAGACTCATATGTCTTTCGAAAAGTTCCGCAACAGAAGAATGGCCATGATTGCGGAGTTTTCGTCTGTGCTTTTGCTGCGTTCATCTCATCTGATTGTCGCATTTTAGCTGCACAAGTACCTATTCTAACAGCAGTTGAGCACTTACATGCACTATGCATGCACATATTTCGTAAACTTCACTTACAGGCTGATATATAAGCACTGGAGGCAGGTTTGTACCTACCTATCTTTTTCCGCACAAGACCTTTTGTCCTTTTTTTGGTCATCACTGTGACTACGTACTGACGCTGCCTGCAATTTAGAAATCGACTTCTGAGATAAAGAAAAATAACTCTATTTACAGTCATAAACGCGACTCCGAATCTACTTTAGCTTAGATTTAGATTATTTGTCACCGAAAGGCAGTGATGACAGGTAGATAAATGGGATGGACGTTTTTATATTTCGACTTATTGAATGAAACAATTTTGCGACAAGCAATCGTTTCCAGCATGAGCTGTTGCGCTCATTTGTCCTTAGTACTGCTTATTCCCCTTCTCTTATGGTGTAACTTGCGATTTTCCAACCTTCCTACTTTCGGGGAGGCGATTTGTGACATTGGAAAACCCACAAAACTTGGTGTACCTCTGTGTACCGCACGTCCTCACCGTTTCCGTTCTCTGGGGAGGCGATTTGTATACGCGCCAACCGGGTCAATTACTAGATAGAAAAGGGGCGATGGGGCGACGGGGCATTTTCCCGGTACGAGAGCGGTCCAATTCCGATCATTTCTTGTCAATACTCGGCTCCTCACCCCCACACTTTATCGCATCAAGTTTTGCCTGCCACTCCCCATGATTTGCACACAACGATCTTCGGCGAAGTACTATCGCTAGAATCGGCCAATTCAGTAGTGGAAACAACGACTTTCCTTTAGATTGTGATGAGTTCTTGAAAGAAAGAAAATTTATGAGCATCGTCCAGTACAAAAGTCAAGTTGATACCGATCAGATTCAAAGGACGGGCTGGGCCGATCGACCAGCTTCTAATGCTCGACCCTTAGTATATGCAAGTAGATTTAAACCTGATAGTTCACTTTTATAAGCTTTTTCAGAAGAGGAATTTACCACTGAAGTTGCAGTTGCAGTTGGCCAGAAGAGTAAAAGTCAAGGTTGCAGCAAAGAAATACTGTATGTAGCTAAAAAAGCTGAAATCGTTGCAATCTGAAGAAAACTCAAAAGCTTCACCTTCTTCGAGAACCGAATCGGCCGATTCTTAGGATAGTACTTTAGTGTGACGATTTGAAGTGAGCCAGACCAGGTGTTACTGGAGGCCCAAAGAATTATGGAAGCCAGAAAAGGTGAAATCGTTGCAATCAGAAAAAAATCGTAGTTTTGTCAATTTCCACTCCTGAATCGGCCGATTCTTGGGATAATTTTTGGCTCGGCGAATCGGAGTTGGCCAGAACAGACGAAAGTGAAAGCCCAGAAGGCATGGACGAAGTATAGCAGCTGGAAAAGTTGAACTCATCACAATCTGAAGGAAAGTCGTCGTTTCCACTACTGAATTGGCCGATTCTAGCGATAGTACTTCGCCGAAGATCGTTGTGTGCAAATAGTGGGGAGTGGCAGACAAAACTTGATGTGATAAAGTGTGGGGGTGAGAAGCCGAGTATTGACAAGACGAGCGGAATTGGACCGCTCCTGTACCGCGAAAACGCCCCGGCGCACCGTCACCCCATTTAGTAATTGCCGGAAGAAAATTAGCTGGCTGCGGAATCGCAAATAGAGATGCAACCGTAAACCGGTATTATTTGGCGACTACTAAACTTCGCAACATCGCAACCAGTCGCAACTTCGCAACCAGTCGCACCCGTTCGCATCCGCCGGGCGCCAATTCTAGAATATAGACGCGAAGATTTATTTGATGATGAAATTGCGCAAAATGAATCAGAAATTCCGGATTATGTTACGAAACTGTAATGTTTTAGTAGAGGGGACACTGTTTGATGGACACTGACGGGCGGAGCGGATGAAGGACAAGGACATTAAATGAAAATGTATTCAATGCTACAGAAAGCCAGGAAGGAAGACTTGCAGTGTTTTAACCATAACATTTTGGTAAAATAGCAACAATCAACTGAAACTGAATAATTTTTGGGCTGCAATTTTCGCTTTTAAGCAAGAATACAATTTTGGTGCGACAATTAAGCGTTCGGTTTTTACAAAAGATAACAATTTTTTGGATCGGCAACACTGTTACCAGGCTGCCACCGATCAAACCTACAGTATGACCACAATTACCGCAACACGGCTAAATCTTTGGATTGTGATTGTTCACATAGAAACACTTTTTCTATTCTTGATCTTGATACGCTGCGATCGTAAACCGTAGGCAGTTACTGACAAAAATTATTACATATTACATATGTAATGGGTTAAAGACCGAGCATGATCGGACGTGACCATGCTCCGGTCAAGTGAAGATTTGAGCCAGGCGTGTGCGTGCAGCAAAGGCCCCTGGGCCGGGCCCAGCTACAAATTTGAAAATCCGGACCGTTTTCTAATATGTATGTTCATTTCAGTCTTAAAATAAAGGACCAGCAGTTGATCCGATCCGATCTGATGTGCAGGGGCCTTACGGCCTACGATCAGACTCGTGGGCCATTTCGCAACCCCCGATTTCATCATCTCGGACGTTTTTCCCTTCTTTCACTGCCCAGCCACTTATCGGCATGCCGTTGGGTGCCAGTCACTAAGAGAGCGCCGGCGTGTTGATGTCATGGTGTTGTCAGCTCCCCACGGCCGCCGGTGCCCCGGTTGGCTGAGAGCTCCCGGCATAGTTGTTTTCTCAGACAGCTCCTGACGTCGTGGATGTTCTCCTCCAACGTGGTATGCTTTGTGGAGCGGCTTTTGGTGCAATAGCAGATCCGGTCGGTTCCCAATTATCTACTCGCTGTCACCAGCTTTCGGTGGCCTGGGTGGGCCTTGCTAAGTCTAATTCAAGTAAGACTAGTTTCGAACCCACTACAACAGCTATGGATGCAGGGGCCGCCCCCGCCGTGACTCAGAGGCAGCGAGCTACCAACTAAGCCAACGACGCCACTTGAATTGAACCAGCAGTCATGTTACCTGAGAAATCAAATAGCCGTAATACATACATTGCAGCTATATTAGCCTTCCTTACCGAAATCGAGCCATACTATGACTGCTTGTGGTGGTCTTACAACATGTGTAAACCTACCCAGTCACGTTAAATCGAACCGCCAACCCACCGCATTACGGTACTTACACGCTGTGAGTCCGAGTATTCTAATAAATATTCTTAAAAGGCTTACTACGCTTGTTTATTCAAAAAGCAGAACAATTTTTATAGTAGCTATTGAAAGATTTATACTCGGCCGTTTGCATTCCAAAATGTACTATATAGTGTTTGTACCTTCGACTCGACTACAGCAATGCAAAGCTGGTGTCGTCAAGCATCGTTTGCTTAAACTGTGGTGGTGGAGAAACAGGCTGCCCTTGTTGTTAATGTGACCGCCCCATCTTTCATTGAATGGAAAGAGATAAAGAGTAAACTAGGCATCCTTTACATCACGTCATAGCAGCCCTTCTAGCAAGAACAGGCACAGGAAAAATAAAAACGAAGTCGGAAAATTTTTTCTTGCGCCTTCTGTTTTCTTCGCATCGACGTTCTAGAGTTGGCGCCCGGCGGATGCGAACGGGTGCGACTGGTTGCGAAGTTGCGACCGGTTGCGATGTTGCGAAGTTTAGTAGTCGCCGTATTTTTTTGGATCTATTCACTATCCGGTATCAGTGTTGCCAGGTGTAGTATAATAATACTACCTGTAGTATAATTGACCTTCGAAAAGTATCGAAAAATCGACTGTACGTAGTATGTAGTATAAAAATGTAGTATAATTCTAGATTTTGTAGTAGGTAAAATGTAGTATAATTCAACATTTCAATCTGAGATGCTATCTTTTCCTTACTTTTCAGAAAACTCGCAGTTATTTTTCTGTTTGAAAACAGGTTTTGCCTTCTATCACATCAAATTGACAGAATCATTTATTCTTCATGAGAAAAATTCAAATACACGGTGATTGTCGGGGGTCTGGTTATCGTAATTCCTGCATTTTGCAGTTCCGATGTCCAGTTCGTTTGAATAAAAGTTTTATAATAATAATTGTATCCATTTTCGGACAAACAATCAGCTTCTTCAAACCGTTCCGATTGATTTTTAACAAAACTGTTTGACAGGATAATGCGTACTTTTCACAAAATAAAAATGTATGACTTCAATGGCTTAACCAAAGGCCGCGTCGTTGGCTCAGTGGGTAGCTCGCTGCCTCTGAGTCACGGCGGCCCCTGCATCCCTTGTGGTTGTAGTGGTTCATCCTCTCGGCGCGGCAAGTTTCTTGCTGCAAAGAGTTGGTCGTCGGCACAACGCTCCACCCAGGCCACCGAAAGCTGGTTACAGCGAGTAGGTAAAATGGGAACCGACTGGATCTGCCATTGCACCGAAGCCGCTCCAATAGCATGCCACGTTGGAGAAAGATCAATGACGTCAGGAGTTGTCCACGGAAACCGACTAGGCCTGGGGGCCTCTCTCACACCAGGGGCGGACCAAGCGGACGTTGGGAGCCGACATCACCATGACGTCAACGCGCCAGGGACTCTCTTAGTACCTGGCGCCCAACAGCATGGCTAGAGTGGCTGGCAGTGATAGAAGGGAAACGTCCGAGATGACGAAACCACGGGGGTAGCGGAATGGACCTCGAGTCTGATCGCAGGCCGTAAGGCCCCCCCGCAAATCGGATCGGATCGGAATGGCTTAACCAAAGGAAAAATACAATTTGATGTACGCTTCTTATAGAAATAGTATATTTGGATACCATCTAAATATAATCGCGCTAGACTTAGACTTAGGGACTGTGAAATTGAAATAGTCTATATAGTTCAATAGAACATAGAAGAAGAAGTTTCATAGTTCATCCGCCGAAGGGGAGGGGGTTGGGCTCAGACTAAAAAATTCTCAATAATAGCAAAAAATCGCATTTTTCGGCAAAAAGTTCGTCAAAAATCGAAAATTTGGGCTGAAATACTGCTAAAAATTGCTGTCTTACGGGCGATTTTGGCAATTTTTGTGTCTGAAATTGTAGAAAATCGCAAAAATTTGCTCAAAAAATGACTTGCTAGAAAAATCGGAGGGGCAGGTGGTCGGGAAAATCGTCCCAGTGGTCTCAGGGGATCTGGCCTAAGTCGGGTGGGGGCAGACCCCCGGACCCCGTGCTACATGTATGTAGGAGTTTATCATGTTTTAAAAGTCGAAATCGTAATTTTGCTCTATATTTGAACTTGCTAGATTCTGGGATTGCAACAGTACTTATGTTGCGTCATTATAACGAAGTATACGTACTTCCATCTATCTTTCACATAATTCTAAAGTCCTTTGAAAAAACACTGTTTTTAGGGTAATCCCTGAGGGGGAATGGGAAGGGCAAACTGACAAAATGCACAAATTTTCGATGGTTTAAAGAGTCAATAAAGCTTTTAACTTGTGTAAAAAGTCTGTGAGTGGGAATTGAAACTAATCTGCCACTGCTGTCTGCATTATATAACAGTTTTGAATGCTTCAAACGTTCGATCTGACAGTTTTACAGCGTAGTATCAAAACGTAGTATATTTTCGAAAATTGTAGTATAAAGTAGTATAATTTTAAGCTGGTGGTAGTATAATGGACTGGCTAGCACCTGGCAACACTGTCCGGTATTCATAATACCGGATATTTTAGATGGTAGGTGTACAGCTGTGCAACTGTTCCATCCATGTAGTATTGTGTGTTTTTAACTGAAATCACTTAAGCTCCGTTTGTAAACAGTCAGTTTCTCGTTTACTCTGAATAATGACCAGGGATAGTTAACTACCGGTACTACATAACAGCTACACCAGTGCTGCTTGTACTAAATAACTCCACCATACTATCTACCATATTATTTTAAACGCGCGGAAAGTTCAAAATTTCAGATTTGTTTTGATTGACAGCAACTTTTCAGCCTTATCTAGCCTATAACCAACCGGCTTCTTCTCTCATCATAGATGTTCTGTTGCACTGTAGGGTCAGGCACCTCATCATTAATGTACTGTCTGTACCGATCTTTGTCACGTCTCAGATAATTAGTCATCGAACCAGTGCACTGATCCTTTCCTCTTAAGATAACGCGTTCATCAACATTACAAATATGTAGAGTGTCCATCCTCCGTTTCAGCGAAAAAACGCCCAATTTTACTTGTACAGTCATGTCTCGTTAATCCGGACAAGTTGGGACCGGCCAATTTTGTCCGGATTAGCGAATTTCCGGATTAACGAATCAAAGCTAAAACACTGTTTTTCGGGTCAAAGGCCTAAATGGCAACTTTTTGTCAGTTGCATATCAGATTCTGCAGCTGTACCTCCTAATTATAACACAAAAACTTATTTCAGCTGATTATAGCTCCAAAAGAGGCAAAAATAATCACATTCTGACTCAACGAAAAGCATAATTCAATTGAAAATTCACACCTGAGTTGAAAAATTGCGCATGGATTTTGTCCAAATTAACCAAATCCGGATTAACGAATCACTTTACCATACAATTTTCGAAGTCGGGACCCCAAATCTTCTGTCCGGATTAGCAAAATTTTTTGGTGAAAACTAGTCATTAGAGCCATCTGAGCATCAGATGAACAGAAAAAATGGAAAGTTCAGGTTGAG
The DNA here is from genome assembly GCA_030248155.1 of Sabatieria punctata. Classification (NCBI taxonomy): domain Eukaryota; kingdom Metazoa; phylum Nematoda; class Chromadorea; order Araeolaimida; family Comesomatidae; genus Sabatieria; species Sabatieria punctata. Next base: position 43,930 of record JASANB010002861.1, on the reverse strand, counting down.
TTTGCTATAGAGCACTCCAAAAATTTAGCTGAAACATTAAATTGACGTTTCGCTCGCGCACGTTTCTTAACTATGGAAAATCAGGCCATTTTGCAGTTTTTTGTTATTACACAGGAGCTACTGAAGGGAACCTCAGGTGAAATGCCTCAAAAAATTTGGTCGAAAAATTAATTTCCAGAAAATCGGAGGGTGTCGGAAAAATCGTCTTGGGGAGGTCTGGCCTAAGTCGGGTGGGGGCAGACCCCCTGTTACATGTATGCAGGGTAGGGTTGTCGTGACTAAATAAATTGCTACATCTGTATATTACTTGGCTACAAATACTTGCAGCTTCCTCTACTAGTGGACACCTTTGTGATCCACGTAGGTATGAACGACATAGCGAATAAACAACGAATCGGTAACACAGGACGCGGCCCATCGGGGAAGAGAGCTGCTGAACGCCTGGTCCAATCTGTTCGCTCAACAGCTATGTTCAACCCTGCCTGACAAAGCGTTCATAATTTCGCATGCACTACCTCGCGCAGATAATGTTAAACTCGCGCAACAAATAGTTGACTTCAACTGCGAGCTGAAAGACCTTCTCATATGCGAAGGTGGAGCGATTTACCTGATTTTAAAACCGATTAATGCATTTTAGCCGCAAACGTCCAACTGTTGGACCACTCGAATTCATCGCTGTCCGATGCCAACCTGTTAGGCGCAGATCTTCTGCACCTTGACCAACAGAAGCCTGGTGGATTCTTCCTGTGCCGTGTTTTTTCTGAGCTCAACAGAAATTCCAAATTCAATTTCTCGTCTAATATTCTTCATATCTGACATAAGCCGGCTCCCTGCTGTTGATGTTTCTTCTTTCTAATCATTCTCTTGTCTTTTGATATGATCGTTGCTTGTGTTGTCTTCTGCTGATGAAACTAACAATCGTCAGTTTGTTCTTATTTATTTTCCTCGTGCATTAGTTTGAACAGCTTTGCTTTTGTTTGTTGCTCGCTCTATAGCTACGTACTCACAAAAGACCTCCTGGTCAGAAATCTTCACTAAGGGGGGGGGGGGCGCAAAAAATGACGTCATCGATTTTTGGTCATTTTTCGACCCCCTTTTCACCGGTTGTCATCACTTTCCAAACCCCCCTCTAAAAGCGAAAAAAATGACGTCACTTTCCCCCATATCCCCCGAATTTGCAAAAATTCCTGCATTAAAATCAGAAAATTTTGGGACAATTCTTCTCAGATTCTTCTAGTTATTCTTCCTGATTTTCCCGTATTTAGAAACAGTTTGTTTTTAGAAGATTTTTCGTTATTTTTAAGAAAATTAAAGAAAAAAAATTCGAAAATCTACTAATTTATCACAATTCAGTGAAAAACCCATCTACACAGGTAATATGAACTACATTACATGTATTGAAAATTAGCAAGGTATCCAAGTAAGGTAAGTGTAGTGTAGGTACTGAAGAGTTTGATAGTTTTGTGTGAGTGTTTGTAGTAGCAAGTTAGCGAGTGGTTGCGTGTGTGTGCATTTGAGAGTGTGTGCATAGGTACAACACCTTTTTTGGTGGAGGTAGAAAGAAAAAAACCTGTCAAAAATAAGAGAAAAGAAAAAATTCTTTACTAAAGGTGTCTCTTTTCACGGCCTGGCCTGGAATATCAAATTTCGAGTCCGCCCTGATGACGTTTTGCGCCGGACGGCCTGGCCCGTTTCAGAAGAGCTAAAATCGCCGAAAAATCTTGTAAAATCACTTGTACGTGAAGTACGTACAGTACAATACGTACAAAAGAAACATTTCTAATAAAGGGTAAATATAAATAAATATAGGGAAAATATAAATAAAATAAATAAATAATTCTGCCATAAAGGTAGATTTTTGTGTTTTTCTAACCGCTAACATGGCTTACAAAACCAAAAAACAGTACATACTGCCACCTTTAAAAGCGCGAAATGACATGAATTTACTGCAAAAAGCTTGCTGATTCAGTTTTAACAACTATTATGCGGTATTATACGGTATTTATTATATTTATTTTATTTATTTACCGTATACCGGTCCCATCCCTGCATTCAACACAAGAACATGAGATGAGATACTACGGTAGCAATTTGGGCAAAGCCTAGTCTGCACGAGCGGTGCGAGCCGCACTATATGTACTGTATACCGAACGGCGTCGCAACGGTCCGGTAGTGCGCTAAATTCTCCCGATAGGCCCGAAAAAAAAAAGAAAAAAAACATTGTTTCGTCTGTAACGTCTGTATGCGTACGTGTCATTAATTAATCTGGCTAGAAAGAATATTTATTTAGGTATTAATTATATTGCACAGTTCCTACACCACGTGAAACTAGTTTGACGAGGACGGAAGCTACCGAGGACGGAAGCTAAGCCCTAAATAGGGTTCCGGAATCCTAATTTGGGTTACTGAACCCCTAATTTCGGTTACTGAAACCCTAAATAGGGTTCCGGAACCCTATTTTGGGTTACTGAAACCCTAAATAGGGTTCCGGAACCCTAATTTGGGTTCCGGAACCCTAATTTGGGTTCCTGAAACCCTAAATAGGGTTACTGAAACCCTAATTTGGGTTACTGAAACCCCAAATTGGGTTCCAGAACCCTAATTTGGGTTTCTGGAGTGCCGAAATAGGGTTCCCGAACCCTAATTTGGGTTACTGAAACCCTAGATAGGGTTCTAGAACCTTAATTTGGGTTTCTGGAGGCCCAAAATAGGGTTCCAGAACCCTAATTTGGGTTTAAAAATCTCTAAAGAAGGTTCCAGAAATGCATTTTAACTGTATTATGTCGAATAAAATGGGTTTTTTGCACGTTTTAAAGCAAAATTAGCATTTTTTGCACATTTTAAATTAAAAATAAGGTTTTTTCCACGTTTTACTGCAAAAATAGGGTTTTAAACGGAATTTTTGCACTTCAGACACGATTTTTACCCGATTTTTAGTCGTCAAAACCCTATTTTGAGCCCAAAAAAAGGTCGCTGAAACCCACTTTTGGACACCAAAAAAAGGTCGCTGAAACCCCCTTTGGGCATAGCCCTGAAACCCTATTTTGGATCAGAAAAGTTCCCCCCCCCAGCCGAAAACCCAGCTACATGTATGAATGAAGCTGCTGTCAGTGTGCATGGGCATACTGTAGAGCAACTGAAAATTTGTGAAATATCCGGTTTGTCGATGTTTGTGTATTGTCTCAAACGGAGGTCATCTGGATGGTGTTCTTATTCCTTTAGTTCTCAGAGTTTGCACGTTCTTCATTTTGCTGCAGTAAAAACGCTGCTTTTCTTTAGTTTCCAGGTACTAGCGAGTAGCGATATGGACTGATTAATGCCAGAACTTTTGACCTACAAAATATCTTTGCATATATTTAAAATTTCATTCAATTCCGACAAAAAATAAAAAAGATACAGCAAAAAGAAAGGTTCCGTTTTTTATTCTGTTTCTATATTGAAACGGAGTTGAGGAGTCTTTACTAGTAGAGTTTGCACACAACACAACACACACTCAAACACACACACTCACACAACCACTCGTTAACTCGATAATACAAACACTCACACAAAACTACCAAATTCTTCATCACTCCCCTTTCAACGAGTGTCGACTGGCCGCCGCTGTGCCTGACAATCGGGGAATGAACGAACTGAGAAAACTGCTCCGCCTCTGTTGACTCGGCATCTCCGGAAAACTGCTCTGTATCGACACCGTATTGACCCGATCTCTTGCGCGCCACGTTTCGGCCTTTCTGCGCCTTTGTCTTCATCTGGTGACTTGTCATGGGAGAAACGGGATCACATCTCTTGACCAACAAACTCAAACGAACTAACATTCTTTCCGTCTGCCTTCCTCTTCTCTTTCTCTTCATCCTCTTTCTCGCCACTCTCTTCATCCTCTTCATCTTCCACTTTCCTTGCTTCCTTCCACCTCTTCTCATAATCTCACACCTCATCATCCTTTCTCTCCTCCTTCCTCTTCTCTTAACATTCCACTTTACTCTCGTTACCTCAGTCTTTATCTTCCTCCTCATAACTCTCTTCACTCCATTTCTTCTCTTCATCCTCTTCACCTTTCTTCCTCTAAACATCTCTGCTCCTTCCTCTTCAACTTTCCCTCCCTCTTCTTTCTTTTCTTCTTCTTCTTCTTCCTTCCTCCTACCCTCCTCTTCTATCTTCTCTTCCAATTTCCTCTCTTCTTTCCTTTTCTTCCTTCGCCTCTTTCTCCTTCTTTCCACATCTAAGAGAACAGGACCGTCCTGCACTGAGCAAACTGCACTAGCAACAACTGAATCATCTTGGACGTCCTGAAGAAAAGACTGGAACAAAGCCGAATTCTTAGCATCGGCAGAGGTCACATCGTCGGGATCGTCCGCGTGTGCCCCAGAAAACGCGCGTTGAAAAGGTGCTTGCTGCACAACGTCAACAGAACTGGACTCCAAATGGCCTTGTGCCAAACAAAGAATATCCGGAGCTCCAACTTCTAACATCGCCTCTTTATCTTTCTCCACTTCTTTCTTCTCCTCGACTTCCTTCACTGCCACTTGAATTTTCTTGGGAGCCTTTCTGCACGAAACAATTTCTTCAGTTGAACAGGAACGCCCAACAGAAGGAGGACCGACCATTAACCCAGTAAAGGGAGTGTTTAATGAGTCGACTTGGACACCCAAAGCGCGGGAACACGAATCTCTTTGCTCTCGATCACGTCGCTGTTGTTCCATCTGCAGTCGTTGCTTTTCCACCTGCCAACGCTGCTGTTGTTCGATCCACCATTGCCGTTGCTGTTCACGATCACGCCGGTTTTGTTCAGTCTGCGCTCGGTAACGTTGCTGTTGTTCGAGCTGCAATCGCCGGTTTTGTTCTTGTAGAAGTCGGAGTTGATCATCAAAAGTAGGGGACGTCATGTGAGCATCGGGTGGGGCACGGCTGCGCCTGATGATCACGGGGTGAGGGACTGGAACTTGAGACTGGGAACGATAGTGGCTTGTAGCGAGGCTTTGTAGAAGAACTTGCTGAAGGTAGGCTCGAAGGGTCCTCGGCACCAATGAAACGGAGTTGAGGAGTCTTTACTAGTAGAGTTTGCACACAACACAACACAACACACACTCAAACACACACACTCACACAACCACTCGTTAACTCGATAATACAAACACTCACACAAAACTACCAAATTCTTCATCATTTAATTGAAATTTCTCAATTTCATATATTGTTGAATTTCTCAGGGTTGGGTCAATCCTGATGCACCAAACTTTAACATATAAAATTCCCACTATTTTGGCACGTATGTTTTAAATTTCAGACAATTTGGTCAAAATTTGCAAAAATGACAGCAAAAAGAAATGTTGTCATTTTTTGGGACACCTTGTAGATAAATGGGGACCAAACCGGGCCTGTCTTGCACCCACCGACAGCAAAAGGGGAGAATTGTTGTTAAGTAGGCTTCCGGACCTTGTGTGTCTTCCTGCTCTATGGTTACTCCTAGTCCGAAAGGACAAAAAGTTACAACAACAACAATTCCTGGGTATTCCCAAAAATAATTTAATAAAATACCTTGAATAGTTATTTGGTAGGTATTCCCAAAAATACCTAATTTTCGGTATGGGTTCAGTATACCCATTCCTCCCAATGTCCCACAACACGTGTGGTTGCTATTGTAGCTCAGGTGCAACAGCAGCTCCAGTCGGTTCCTCCTCTACTCGCTGTCACCAGCTTTCGATGGCCTGGGTTGGGCTTTGTTTCTTTGTTTGTTTATGAGTTCCACTGTCCTTTCGGACAGCTCAGGACACCCCTCGCTCTTTTCAGAGCCCTTCAATGGGGTAGCCCTGTCTACAAACAACCCTCCCCTTTGCTGCCATTTGGTGCAACGGCAGCGCCGGTTCGGTTCCCATTTACCTACTGGCCATCACCGGCTTTCGGCGGTCTGGGTTGGGCTTTACGTCGACTACTTCCAGTCGCTTCGACCCCACAAACAACCGCTCTCACGGATGCCGGGGCCGCCGTGACACACGTTTAACTACTAGTGGGCACTCACACACAATACACAAACACACGCATACACAGACGCAACCACTCGATAACTTGACAAACACACACATTCTTTCACCACTCCCCTTCACGGATGTCGTCTGGGCCTCATCTGTGCCTGACAGCCATGGAACAACGAACTGCATTTATCTGCTCCGCCTCTGTTGACTCGACATCTCCAGTAACCTACTCTACGTTGACGCCACCACGATGATTCATCCTCTCGCGGACGACGCTCCTTCCTTTCTGAGCCATTGCCTTCATCTGTTGTCTTGTCATCGGAGACACATGCTTCCATCTCTTGTACAACGAACTAGAACGATCTATCATACTCCTTCTCTGTTTTCTTCTTCTTCTCACTCTCTTTCCTCTTCTCCTCTCAACTCTCTTTCTCTTCTTCCTCCTTCTTTTCTTCATCCTTCATCCATTTGTGCCGACGACCAACTGTTTGCGGCAAGAAACTTTCAACGCCGAGTGGATGAGCGCACGACTACGCGCACAGTGGCTTTGCGGCCTAAACCACTACACCAACTGTGCCGGCGTCATTGCTGCATGCTTTACGACCGAGTAGAGTAGAACATTAGACTTCATTGACGAATAAAACTAACAGCGTGCATAAGATCCAAATCTTCATTTCTTGTCGTCTGTTTGATCGCCGCCAGCGGCCTCCTCTCCACCCGGAAGTTCGTCGGCCTGGTCAGCTTTGTTTTTGTTGATTGGCTTCTTTCCGATCTGTTCTTCTGCTTCGTTCGAGTCGGTCGGCTGCGTTTGATCTGCCGGTGTCTGCGTAGCCTTCTTTCCTTTGTCGCTCTTTTCGACTGACTTCGGCTCGGTTTTATGCTTTTTGCAGATCGAACAAGCCGCAATGCAACACGTCAGTGTAACGGACAAAATGGAGGCGCATACCATGTAATTCAACCAGTTAACATCAACCAATAGACAGTTCTCCATAGTACAACACACCGTTATCGTACAAAACAAACAATGACCATACAGCCTCGATTTGACATACAGTACATCAGTGTAAGTGTAAGTACTCTATGTATATGTATGATACCGCAGGCCGTCGTCTAAAGTCGGTTTAAAGATTTGCAATTTCGGTGCTCTCCGTACCCGTAGGCACTAATTAACGCGGATCCATCCATGTCCGTCCGACTAGCTTTCTAACACAGGCTGTGAACGTGTAAGCTGAGAAAAAGCTGAATATAACATGCAGTAATTAGTTGTTTATGTGTAAGCTAATAATACGGCGGCCAGGAGCACTCATTTGATACCACATTCAGTCATATTTCTTTAAGATTTGCAACTCGAGTGTTAAAATGCGCGGTCATCGTAGGTCGGTGTTACGGAGACCACTCGAATTGCAAATTTTAAACACAGATGACTAAATGTGGTATCAGATGACTGCTAACGATCTCTTGATTATCATTTTACACATTAACATCTAATTACTGCATGCTATATTCAGCTTTATCTCAGATAAGTGTTTTTCGATTGGAACAAATCCTGTGAAACTTGCGCACCCCAATTGTAAATCTTTAACAGATATGATCCGATATCAAACAACTACTTTTGACCTCTGCATTATTGTTTTACACATCAGCCCATTCGCAACCAATTACTGCATACTATCCCTGCTTTGCTTACGCGCTCGAATCATAGCGCCTTCCAGGGCTGTTGGGTCGGTTTTTTCCTCGGTTTTTTTCGTTTTTTTTCCGAAAAAAACCGTTTCTTTTCCGAAAAAAAAAACCGTTTTTTTTCCTAGGGGCTCGGAAAAAACTAAAATGCGGAAAAAAACTCAAGTAAGTTTTTAAAGGAAATAGGCATAATAACTGGTTAAATTCGCTTCCAATGCTTTGAATTTACGTTAATAGAAGCCTTACAAGCATTTCCATGGCATAACTTAGCTGTTTTTCGCAAAAAATATTGGTACTATTTTCAGGCAACTTTTATTATTGTATTTTTGGTGTTTTAAAATCAAATTACTACTCTAAAACATGAAATTAGTGCATTTTGTAATAAGGCTCACGCTATTTCGTTGAATTCTGTAATAAAAAGCGATTGTTAAAATATTTTTTCTGTCATCTCGGAAAATAACTTTTGGAAAAAAACCGAAAAAAACCGGCTTGAGTTTTTTCCGGAAAACAAACAGCCCTGCGCCTTCCGATCTGATGTGCGGGGGGGACCTTACGGCCCTACGCTCTGACCTATGCGGTCCATTGCGCAACCCCCGTGGTTCGTCATCCCGGACGTTTCCCTTCTATCACTGCCAGTCACTCTAGCCATGCTGTTGGCCTGCCTGGCGTGCAGAGAGTGCCTGGCGCGTTGACGTCATGGTGCCGACAGCTCCCAACAGCCGCCCGGACAGAGCCCTAAACCGGTATAGGCCTTGTTGCTGGTTTCTCAGACAGCCCCTGGCGTCATTGATCTTCTTTTTCCAACGTGGCATGCTATTGGAGCGGCTTCGGTGCAATGGCAGATCCAGTCGGTTCCCATTTTACTTACTCGCTGTAACCAGCTTTCGGTGGCCTGGGTGGAGCGTTATGCCGACGACAAACTCTTTGCGCAAAAAACTTGCCGCGCCGAGAGGATGAGCGCACGACGTCGTGCACAGTGGCCATGCGGCCTAAACCACTACACCAACTGTGCGGGTGTCATAGCGCCTGACTTCATCGATTACCGGCCGATTTCCCCCGGAACCCCACTTAGAAAACTTGCTATAAATGATACGTATGGACTAGGGATGCTACCGAAGTTCGGTATTATTCGGTATGAACCGAATAATTCGGTTACTAGTACTATTCGAATTCGGTATTTTTCAAACCGAATAATACCGAATATTGTAAAACCGTTAAAATTGCACTGTTTTGCTTAAATTTGTGCAGAAATCACCGAGATATTTGTTCTTTTACATCTCTCTGTTCATTTACTATTCTAAAATTTTGGCAAGCAATGACTATTCATACAAAAAGTCAACGAACTTCAAGGTCAAGGTTTAACTTACATTATAATAAACAACAACATTTCGGCCTTTTCAGTTCCCAGTACGTTGTCAGCTTTCCACTTGTTAACCTAAGCAAGCGTTTGTTTTATCTACCAAATACTACGTATAAAATCCCATCTATACATTGTATTTTCAAACGATTCATCCAATCTAAGTTGTATGCCTAATCTTCCAGCTTCAGTGCTTACAGTAGTACTGGATGGATGCTCCCTTCCCTTCCTCCAACTTTCTGTATGCGTTTGTGAAATATCTTCCTGATCGCCACATTCCAGATAATTGAGAAGGCCCTTTCGCCCAACCCGCTGTCAAATCCAACTTTTAGCTACGGTTTTAGGCTTAGGCTTAGCTTCAGGCTTAGGGGCAAGTGTTTTTATGAAATCTCCGCCATGTGGCCGTTAATTCCTAAAATGTTCGCAAAATGACCTGAAATTTGGAGAATGACATGACTGCAGAACAGTGAGATATTTTATGCCTTAAAATTTCATGCATTGAGAATTAAGATGCATTTTGCGAGAAAGTCAGCTTAGAAGAGGCAAGCAGGCAGGGTCATCTCACGGAGCTGGCTGATATTAATATCTGTTAAACTATAGTCCTTGCCAAAAAAGAACGGATTGGCGGTTTTTTGCGAATAACTCCTTAAGGGTGCATCGGAGCGCTTTTTGCCTCATAACCAAAGTTGTAGAGTGGCTCGAGCTCGGTACTCTGGTGCAACCTAATCTGCGCAACGCGCAATGGTAATGCTAATCTGCGCAACGGAAAAAAATCAGCTTCTCCTGTAGTTGGGATGAACGCGAGTTTTTCAGTGAATTATAATCTACAGACCTCGGGGATTTCAAAAATGTATTCATATTTCTTCTAGGTAGAACGGTTCCAGAGTTATACACCATCAAAGTTGGCCGAAAATGCAAAAAATGGCCATTTTTGGCGATTTTCAGATTTCTGGGGGCGGGATTGGAATAACTCTGGACCAACTCAGCTGATCAGGCTGAAATTCACATATGTGGTGTAAAATTTAGTTTTACGTCGATTGAGACACATAAGAACCCTGATAAAATTGACCCTGATACCGTAATCCCGATTTTTTCAACTTCAGGGCATTTGATTTTTTTCTGCTGGCATGTAGAAGCTTAACCCCTTCACTGTAGTTAAAAATGTACTTTACAGTGTTTTGAATCGATTTCAGTCCATTCTGAAGCCATTCGGATACTGTAGATTGTGGTCCTGGCACGAAAACTGCATTTTGTCAGTTTACGTGGTTTCTGCTTTAAGGAAATGCTGGATGGAGTAGGAACTAAGGGTTTTCGCGGTCAAGGAACCCATTTCTGACATCGCCGTAATCACTGGGTTACTGTATCTTGAGGTCCCGACACGAAAATTGTTATTTTGCGTTTATGCATGCCTGGTGCAAGGAAACGCTCGAAAGAGAAGACAGTAAAGGTTTTCAGGTTTAACAGAAACACCCAAATAGCAAAAAACAACAATTTTTTCGTCGGGACCTAAAAATACAGTAACCCAGCAATGATGGTTATGTCAGAAATAGATTCCCCACCCCTGAAAACCTTTATTGCCTTCTCTTTCGAGCGTTTCCTTGCACCAGGCATGCATAAACACAAAATAACAATTCTCGTGTCGGGACCTCAAGATACAGTAACCCAGTGATTACGGCGATGTCAGAAATGGGTTCCTTGACCGCGAAAACCCTTAGTTCCTACTCCATCCAGCATTTCCTTAAAGCAGAAACCACGTAAACTGACAAAATGCAGTTTTCGTGCCAGGACCACAATCTACAGTATCCGAATAACTTTAGAATGGACTGAAATCGATTCAAAACACTGTAAAGTACATTTATAACTACAGTAGAGGGGTTAAGCTTCTACATACCAGCAGAAAAAATCAAATGACCTTAAGTTGAAAAAATCGGGATTACGGTATCAGGGTCAATTTTTCAGGGTTCTTTTTGTCTCAATCGACGCAAAACTAAATTTTACACCACATATGTGAATTTCAGCCTGATCGGCTGAGTTGGTCCAGAGTTATTCCAATCCCGCCCCAAGAAATCTGAAAATCGCCAAAAATGGCCATTTTTAGCATTTTCGGCCAACTTTGATGGTGTATAACTCTGGAACCGTTCTACCTAGAAGAAATATGAATACATTTTTGAAATCCCCGAGGTCTGTAGATTATAATTCACTGAAAAACTCGCGTTCATCCCAACTACAGGAAAAGCTGATTTTTTTCCGTTGCGCAGATTAACATTACCATGGCGCCTTGCGCAGATTAGGTTGCATCAGAGTACCGAGCTCGAGCCACTCTACAACTTTCGTTATGAGGCAAAAAGCGCTCCGATGCACCCATAAGGAGTTATTCGCAAAAAACCGCCAATCCGCTCTTTTTTGGCAAGGACTATAGAGCTCGAAGACCAACGGTGCATGCCCGGCCGGCTGGCCACCAGCAACCCCCAGGAACCGGAGCTACAATGTACACTACCCTCAAAGTTGGGTCGGCAGGGATATTCGGGCTCATTTTCTGGTGTCTGACAGTCTCCATTCCAACGATCACCCTTCCTTCATTCGTTTTTTTAGGTTAGGATCCCGACTCGCATATGGTTTTGTCGCTGTCTAGATGCCCTTTCATATTCTGGTACTCGCGTTTCCAGATGATATAGCTGGCATTAAGCGAAATATTCACCGAAGACTACGAAATTTCAGCTGAATGCCACTCCGACATTTTTTCGAAAAATCTTTATAAATAACTTTTTGTGCAAAGGCCCTGCCAAGCTAATGTTTTACCAAAAGTTAGGCATGTGTTGGCCAAACAAAATGAGTGCATTGAAGTGTGCTGTTGGGGGGGGAGCCTTTGGCCTCTCAAAGGTGTTCGAAAAAAAATTTTTTTCCGCAAAGCGTAATGGTTCCATGCAGTTTTGTGCTGAGTTCGAAAATGCATTTAGTTTAGCTAGATTCGTTCTGAATCGGGAGAAATTTGCGTCCAAATATATTTCTTAAGTCGCACTACTCACTAACATGACCGTAAACCCAGTGGCGTATCCAGGATTGGAAAGGGAAGGGAAAGGGGAAAGGAAAGGAAAGGAAAGGGAAAGGGGGTGTAAAATTTTGAAAGTGCCTGGTTGGGCCGCAGGGTGAGAAAATTTAGCAAAATTAGCCTTCAAAAACGCGTTTAAAACGCATTCCGAGCTTAAAATTAACAGAAATTACAAGTTTTAGTAGTTTACAGTGGCCTGGTTGGGCTTTTGCCCGACCAGGGCAGTGTGGTGCATTTTGAAAATTTGAAACTAGGTAAAGTAATACTAGGTAAAGTTGTCACCTAAAAAACTAGGTAAAGTAATACTAGGTAAAGTTCTCAGCTAAGAAACTAGGTAAACTAAAACTAGGTAAAGCCCAGAAAAACTAGGTAATACTAGGTAAACCTAAAACGCTCGAAATCAAGTCAAAATATTATTTTTGGTTCAATAGAACAATGATGAAGTTAGTGGAGTTAAAATCTACGAAATTTCACACATTTCAAGTAAATATTTGTATTTTATTGATCAAATAAGTCAGAAATTCATTCTCTGGGCCACTGTAATTGTGGGAAAGCCGGAAATTTGAAGGTTTGCTGACTGAAAAAGCCACGTAAAACTGAAAATATCCAACTAGGTAAACTTGTTCTACCTAGAAGTACCTAGTTATGTGGATTTAAAACTAGGTAAAGTAAAACTAGGTAAAATAGAGTAACCAGCAAGTAGGTAAAGTAAATCTAGGTACTTTTCCCGAATATTAACTAGGTAATACTAGGTATACCTAGTTACCTAGTGAAACGAAGTTGAGAGTCTTTACTAGTAGTTCTTGGATACAACACAACACACGCACTCGAACGCACTCACACACAAACGCGCACTCACACACAACTACTCGGTAGCACGATACTACAAACACTCAAAACTATCAAATTCTTCACTAGTTACCTAGATAAAAAGTGCACCACACTGGACCAGGGCGAGGAAATTTTGAAAATTTGGCCTTAAAAACGCATTTAGAAGGCATTGTGAGCACAAAATAGACAGTTTTAGTACATAATTCATTAGTTTCTTATATTTTTGACAGACTTTTTCTTCCTACCTCCACCGCAAAGGGGGGTGTACACACCCTACACCCCCTGGATACGCCACTGCATAAACCGTGGTACTAAACAGTTTTTCTTATGTAGTTTTTGCTGCTGATTCCGAAAATAACCATATTTTTGCTCTATGTTGCCCAGTTTTGAAGATATGGACTTTTTTATGCTTTTGGAACAAAACGGCTGCACTTGCACATGCTCATTTGAAAGGTGACTCAATTCAGTCGCATGGATTGTACAGAGCCATCAAATTTATATCACCTAATGCAGTTTTTGCCGCTGATTACGAAACTGACAGCGGTTTTTCAATCTGACAGCTCCTGGGCTACTTATGTAGTTTTTATGCCCTGGTACTCAGACAATAAGTTGTGTCAAATCTGGGCTTATGGTATCTACAGGGTGTCTCAAAAAAATGATCACATTTCTTTTTACTGCCATTTCCGCAAATGTTGACCAAATAGGCTGAAATTTGGACTATAGGTGCCAAAATTCGGGGAATTTTATGTGTTAAAGTTTGGTGCACTAGGCTTGACTCGTTCCCGAGAAATTTCAAAAAAAGTGAAATTTGTTAAACCAATAGTGAAAGCCGGTCACCGAAAAAATGATCACATTTCTTTTGACTGCCATTTCTGTAAATTTTGACCAAATAGGCTAAAATTTGGATTATAGGTGCCAAAATTCGGGGAATTTTATGTGTTAAAGTTTGGTGCAGTAGGCTTGACTAATTCTCGAGAAATTTAAAAAAAAGTGAAATTTGGTGATTTCAATAGCGAAAGCCGGTCACCGAAAAATCGTTACATTACATTATCGCCTAAACTCTAACGATAGCGTTGCAGTTCATGCGTCAACCTTTTACACACGAGTTACCCTGAACTTCTGCGTTTACACTCCAAATTTCATCCAATTCCGACAAAAATTAGAAAATATACAGGAAAAGGAAATGTTTACATTTTTCGTGATCGGCTTTCACTATTGAAATTACCAAATTTCACTTTTTTTGAAATTTCTCGGGAATGAGTCAAGCCTAGTGCACCAAACTTTAACACATAAAATTCCCCGAATTGTGCCACCTATGGTCCAAATTTCAGCCTATTTGGTCAAAATTTGCGGAAATGGCAGTAAAAAGAAATGTGATCATTTTTTCGGTGACCGGCTTTCACTATTGAAATTACCAAATTTCACTTTTTTTTAAATTTCTCGGAAATGAGTCAAGCTTAGTGCACCAAACTTTAACACATAAAATTCCCCGAATTTTGGCACCTATGTTCCAAATTTCAGCCTATTTGGTCAAAATTTGCGGAAATGGCAGTGAAAAGAAATGTGATCATTTTTTTTGAGACACCCTGTATTTGATGCAGTTTGATGATTCGGAAAATAATCAGCTCAGGCTTTGCGGGTCCGATGTGCGATTGTGAAGAGCCCCGGAAGTGCCGTTATATCTCTCCCGATAATGCGCGCTGCTTGGAAGAGTGCTCCAGCACAGTCTGCCGCTCTTCAGCTGGAAAACCACCGACATGCCATTGCAAAAATGAAGGGTGTCCTGCCAGCGGCCAGTGTCCTACGTGATCTATTGTCGAAAGTACTGATGCTGCATTGCATACATGATACGCGCTACATTTATGGTATGTACGTATGTATACTTGCATGCCTATTAGTAATGAGAGCGCCATAAAAATCATAACACGTCAATCCGCTAAAAAATAGGTGAGGGCGCAGATTACGGGTAAAAAAGGCGCGCTACATTGCAAATTAATCCGCTGAATAAGGCGTGAAGTAAGGATGTGACCGTTATGTGACAATATATGGTATACGGTATTTTTATACCGTATACTTAATACCGCATAGTTTTAAACACTGTATTAATCAGTTTTTCCTCGAAAATCAGCATATTTTTGCTATTTTTAATTCCAGAACACCTATTTTGGCAAATTCTATATGAAATTTCTGCTGTACAACCTAATGTTTGAGTTTTTCGTGGGCCGGCTCTTAAAAGTCTTCCAAAGGTCCTAGTAGAACGTTTACACCATTACACCTAGAGGATGAGCTTAGACGCCTAGTTAACTTAGGAACCTTTAACCTGTTAAAGTTAAAATAAAAATTTGTGCAAATGCCACCGAAAAGGAAAGTTATCATTTTTGGGACACTCTGTACTACAACTTACTGAAAACGGTTAAATCGATCTTTGCAACAGAGGCACAGAATTTATTAGTAAGTGGTAGGAAATGAATAGACCAGTAGAGATCAGGATCTAGTAAGAGCGGAGTAATCTAGGAGAAACTTGGTCAACTCTTCGGTTAATGGTAAGGGGGCGCCGCACTTGCTGAAATACTCTAACAGAGCGCGGTGCACAAATAAGTATTGGGAGTCGGTCTGGACACTCTGCAGTCTTTGCTCTCTCATCTTCCTCACCACCTGGGACACACTCAGCTGTTCCTTCTGCAGCAACCTGTCAATGCTGATCTGCACCGCTACCAGCGTTCCTGTGCGACCGACGCCCGCTGAACAATGCACCACCACCGGTCTGTCTGCGTACTGCTTAATCTGATCGCACAAATACAACACTCCACTACTGCTCGACGGCACCGATCTGTCCGGCCAACTGCTGTACCGGTAATGAGTCAGTTTCCGCTCCTCCCCTTCCGATCTGCAACACCACCCTACTCTTACTCTACGTACTGCAGGTACTGCCTACACACCTTGAATTGAGCAGTTTGAGCGTAGTTAAACAGAGATGATTGTCGCTGATGGAAATGTTCTCAGTGTGTTCATTGATAACGGTGAATTGGGAGTAGACGCTTCGTTGACCGGAGTTGCGTGGCCAGTACTGGCTGCACTTGGTCCTTCCCGCCTCTTCAGTCTCACACAGCATCAGCACCAGCAGCACGTGTTCTTGCCAGATCATCCGCCAGAAGTCTCCGATCGTCTCCGGCTTTGGTCCCTGGGCACATATGAAAGTGGTGTGGCGGCCCGTCACAAATGACGCGTGAATATAGTCGCAGTCTTCCTCTGACCATTCGCTGTTCAGTCTCACTCTTGTTTCGTCCAGCAAATACACATCTCAAACGCAAACCAAGATTAGAAACTCAACACTCCAAAAATTTGTCTGCTTCAGTCAGACCCACATTGACTTTTGACTACCGTAGTACTACACTATCTGTTAGAATCCCTACGCACACGCTAAACAAGGGCTAAAAGTTGCAATCTGGGTGTGCAAATCAGCCTGTGTATCAAGCAAGCAGTACATTGTAAGCATTTGTTTGTGTATCGCGGCAAACAACGTACCTTTATATCTGTTCTTGAAGGAATGATTCAAAAATGTAGTTGTGACAGGGCCTTGCGATAAATAATTGCGCACTTGATTAACAAATTCTTCCCGTAAACCATTGACACCTTTTTTGAGAACTTCACTTGCCCAACTTTTGTAATTGGTCACCACACTTTTTTCCAGTTCCACTTGCTGCTGAGCACCTTTGTGTTTGTGTTTGTGCCCGCGTTTGCTGTCTACCTTCCCGGCATTCGTCTCTTCGTCTTGCCTTCTGGCGTTTGGGTGGGCTGGGTGTTTAGCAAGCACCTCTTCTTTTCTTTTCTGTAGGCGCTGTTTCGGTATCTCCTTAGTTTTGGCTTGTGACGTAGTGACTGTGGCCCAGAACTCTTGTACCTTGGCAGCAGATGGGGCTCGTTGGACGGCTTTGTCTTTGTGCTCTTTTCTGCGCACCACCTTCTGTTTGGCGGGTTCGTCCTCGTCGTCAGTGGATGTTTGGTCTTCTTCCTTGGTGTAGGTCTTCGGCTTCGGACTGAATTGCAATGGCTGGTGAATGCGCTGAGTCCACATCAAGGTTCGAGTCGTCTGTCCGTCGCCAGCAGTGCGCGATAACCACTGGCTGCACGGGAAAGAATACATCAGATTGGTAGAGTGATCGTGAACCTAAATACACTGCCGTCTGGTCAGTTGCACCGTCTAAACAACTTACATCGACGCTATCTAAATGCCAGTTTGGTGTCGTTCCGCTGTTGTCATGCCAAATCTTCAAATACTGTAACTCGCCGATGGCACGTGGGTTGGAGACAATAAATACGTCGGTATGGTCGCGCTCAAGCTTAGTTTTGTGAGTAGTGGAATATTTTAGTTGATGAGTCTAAAACATACGTCTCTTCAGTGTGCACTGGATTGTATCGTCGGTCGGTGCCCCAAACTCACAGGCGATACGCCGTCCGCGCCAAAAAGTTGAATCGATACATTAGCGTCAGTGCCCGCTCCAGGTTTATCAGATGTCTTCACCGACACTGCAAAGGTAGTCATCACGAACCAGTAACACAAAAATACAGTAAACAATACAGACCGGTATTTGCATACAAAACGTGTTTTCAGCTCAATTCAGACAGACACGTCAAGCAATTGAAATACAGGATGTCCCAAACATAATGCTAACCTTACTTGTTGCTGCTATTTCCGCTAGTATTGACCAAATAAGCTGAAATTTAGAACATACTGTATTATGTGCCAAAATAGAAGAAATGTTGTGCTAAAGTTTGGTGCGCCAGGCTTCATCCAATCCTGAGAAATCCACGAGTGTGAAATTTGTTAATTTGAATGCCTATAGAAATAGCGTTAAAATGGAGACTTTTCTTTTTGCTGGGAGGATATATACGCGGAAGTGTCTTTGTGCTGTGACTTCACATGATTAATCAGGGCACTTGTGGCCTAACTGGCGCCTCTTGTAATTTTTTGTTCGCAAATTTTGTACTCGTTCTTTACCGTCAGCAGAACGACCAAATAGGGCTTGTTTTAGTTATAGGCATGGATAAATCTATAGCATTTGTCGCAGTGGCGGAGTGGTAAGGGTTAGAACATTTATATAGCAAGTGTGTACGGGCACAACGAGCAGGCAAGACTGACAATCAGAGGCGCCTATCTGAGCCGGTCCAGTCCAGTACGTGTGACCCTAGCGTGGTCAGTAATACAAATTAGAATACAGCAGGTACTCACTGGTAAAACACGTACGTACTCAATCACACCTAATCACTCACACATGACACCACCCCCCTCTTCGAAAAGAGGCGGTGCCGGACCGGCAGAATGAAGTGAATAAACTAGAGACACACACAACATATCACAGATCATGTAGTTGAGGATACATGTCTTCTACCGGTTTGCTGCTGTGGTGAACAGGAAGGTTGATAGAGTTCTTTGAGACATCGACAGGTGCCATTGGTAGTGTGGCAATCTAGCAGTAATGACTGCACGGTGCGCTCAGAAGCGGAAGCTTGTCGACTGTCCCTCACTTGTGTAGCTGTGGCAATGGCTGTGCAGCTGGATGGA
Source organism: Sabatieria punctata (assembly GCA_030248155.1). Taxonomy (NCBI): domain Eukaryota; kingdom Metazoa; phylum Nematoda; class Chromadorea; order Araeolaimida; family Comesomatidae; genus Sabatieria; species Sabatieria punctata. The sequence continues at coordinate 25,481 of JASANB010002861.1, read as the reverse complement.
AGCAGAATGGATGCCATAAGGCACTTGCACACTGTGTTGTTGTTCTCATAGCTGCGCGAATTGTGGTACCCAAGGTCTGCGATGATGACAAGGGGAGTGCAATGGCTTTGGCCCTGAGGCTCAGACATCCTGGGCAGCTCCACTTGTCCAATCGATGCACAGACGCGCTGGACTGACTTCTGCATCATCTGGCATGAAGTGTTTGCCAGTTGGGTTGAAAGACATCGGCAGCAACACCATGACTTCTGCCACCGCAAGTGCAACCATACACTGCAGCGAGCAGGTAGCTTGGCATAGTGCCAGCACTCCATTGCTTGGCTTGACATTAGCGGATTGCTAAGTAGAAACACAGCTTGCTGAGCCAGGTTGCTGAGCTTGGGTGGTTGCTGTTCTGAACCGTGTGCTTCTGACTCACAGCACTGGTGTTCACATTGCCACTGATTCTTCCACCGCTGGACGGCTGCTTCAGCTGTCCTTGGCGGTTGGTGCGTGAGCAGTCAAATTTGCGGAATGGGCAGTCAGTGGGTGCGGTCCTCAAGCCAGGAAGAGGTGACTGAGTGAGCGGCTCTGATCCTGACATGTCTTCCTGACTAACCACAGCAGGAGTGTACATGCACTGAGCATCTCTTGTGAAAACGGACCCAACTGCCTTGCTTGATGCCTCAGCCTGGCAGGCATTGTAGTGGGCAGGACACGTATCACTACGTCTGCGTTGCTCCTGGCCCCAAATTCCGCGATACTCGCCTTGTTTGGCTGTAGACTGCTGCTGGTAAAGGTATGGTTGAACTGAACCCGATTGCTTCTGCCGAACCATCAGCAGGATTGGTGGTGTCTTGTTTGCACTGACTTGATTTGGCATTGGCACTACACTTGGTTCTCCTTGCTTAGTGCCCTCTTTGTGTACAGTGTAGAGCCAATGAAGCTGTGATGTCCACGTGGGTATCCACTTTGACACACCTGTGCAGTGTTCCAGATGGTGTGGTTTCGCAGCTTCCAGTAGCTGAATGATGACAACTGGACATCAACAATGACACTACCGACAGGTGACAAAGAGTCTTGGAGCGACTTGAAGACAGCAGTCTGCACATCCCCGTGTTGGCTAGTCAGCTTAGCTGTACTCGTTGTAGCCCTCAAACTGCATGTCGATGTCGATCTGCTCCATTGTTGTGATGGGGCCTCAGTCCTCCCAACAGACCGAGTAATGACGGTTTGAAGAGGTGGTAACTCAGTCCTCCCAACAGACCGAGTGATGACAGTGTGAAGCCTGTTGCGAAACTGCAGTGTTACATGCATGGGAATCCTCGATCCCAGCTCCAGCCAGCTCAGGCATGTAGCACGTTTTCTTCTCCTGTGCGACAAGGTTGACTGCTTGAAGCTGCAGCTAACTTGGAGCCCATTCCAAGTCAAGTGTGGCTGTGACAAAGCTGAGTTTCTGCTGGTGGAGAATTCCTCCCGGCTATCACTCCCTGTCTGACCGTTGCTCATTGGTGGTGTACGCAGAACGCTAGACCTGGTCTGATGGAACTGCACACCAATGTCTGCATTATGCACCATGTAATTTCGTTCATTTGGCCAATTGTTCAACAAAATGTTTCAGGTGGCGCTCTTCTCTTTAACGTGAATGAATATTTTACAGAGCAACAAATTCTTGCCTACTTCTTGAGAATGTCACAGAAGCTAAGGAAGGGTGCAGCTGAACAGCACAACCTTGACAAGCCAGAAGACACATCAGAAACCCAGTTTGCACCTCGGCATGATTACCTGGACGATGAAAACTATATCACTCCTGAGGATTATGAAATGTTGGCAAACTTGAAAGAACATCTCGAACGACTGAAGCAACTTATGCTGCACCACAATACTGTTATGCCACGGCTAATGTAAACTCAACAGTTTACAGTTGGGATACGTGTCAGGGTGTCACTGCTGAATCCTGAACGTACTGGGATGCAAACTAACACACTTCTGGGCAGCTTTTATAGTAGAAATTTCGCAGCAGTTAGTTTTGGTAGCAACAGGCAAATGCAAGTTTCTCAAAAATGCCCCAGTGAAATTGCTCATACTATACATCAAATTAACGCTCTCATCAAGGACTATCAAATAATGAAATAAAAAAGTGGGAGGGACTTTTTTGTTGTTGGCAAAAAAGCGATTTTTTGGGTCATTAAAAATGACAAAGAACAATGAATTTACCTTGTGTGTTTAGCCAGCTTTGTTATTTTCGCAAATGTTCGCCAAATAAACTTAAATTTGCGGAAACTCTTCATTCCTCTGTTGTGTTGTTGCTAACCACTGGTTGTGTTATCTTCGTTCTCCCACTACATTTGTTGTGTATTGTTTCCTCAGTTCTCCACAACCCACACTGCTGGTTCGGTCTACAACTACAGATTCTGTCGGTTCAGTCGGGACGTGAATGTGCCAATCTCAGCGGCGATGCCAGACAACAAAGCAACGAGCTCTGCTCAACGTGGAATCAGTGTCTGGGCTGCCGGATTGCTTCTGACTGGAGAGTTGGCCGGCGCTGGAATGGTGGCACTGCCTCAAGCTGTTCAATTTATGGGTAGGCTCTCTATTTTTATGGTTATTGCCATATCATTTTGTGTTTAGGTCCTGTGGTAGGCGTTCTCATGTTACTCTTGTGTGCCCTGTTAGGTGGTTACTGTGGAATTCTGGTGGGGACCTGTTGGTCCATGTTGCAAGCCCGCATACCACAGTACAGAGAACACTGCAAAAGACCATATCAGGAAATCGGCAGAGTGGCTTGTGGTGCTTGGATGACGTAAGACGTACCTTTCCTCATTTGCATATGCATATGTCAGTCTGTTTCAGCCATGTACTGTCAGTTACAAGCGATTTGACCTTGTTTGGTATTTGTGTGTCATACATTGTGCTGGCAGCATCCAGTATTCACAGCCTCTTGGTGTCTTGGTTCGACTTAAACATCACATTTTGTCTGTTTTTGGTCATTCTCAGTGTTTGTCTGCTGCCTCTGACCTTTCTCGGAAGTCCAAAGGACTTTTGGTATGCATCTACAGGGTGGGATAAGTTTAAAAGTTCCCCTGTCTTTCAGGCAGGCGGTGGTACTGGCAATGATCTGTACTACCTTAGCATTCGTGATCATCATTATTGGTATGGCAATAGATAACAAGGATAGTGCGGCATCATCTTCACCAGCAAATTCGTCAAATGGATCCATGCCAACCACAACAGAGCCACCGTCCTCTAATGACCCGATGAGAGGCTTTGACCTGTTCTTTCTGGCGTTCGGTGTAATGATTTTTGCCTACACCGGACACAGTGTCTTTCCCACCATTCAACAGGACATGAGAGAACCCCTCAAATGGAACTGGGCCATTCTCATGGCCTTCACTGGTAGGATTGATTCATTTACCTTACCTATTGCATTTTCTTTTTGTTTTCTATTTTTCAGTGCAATTGTTCTACTACATTCCAATGTCACTGGTTGGGTCGCTTGTGTATGGAGACGAGACCAAAGACAGCATTATGTCCAACTTGGGTGTGGAGTGGGCCAACACCTCATCCAAGCTGCTGATCACCTTTCATGTGTTATTTAGCTTCATCCTCATGATTAATCCTGTTAGTCATGATCTAGAACACCTCTTCAAAGTGCCCCACAGTAAGTGAACTGCATTGAACTATTGAGTCACTAAACCTTTTTTACATTGGTGCAACTATGGTATTTTATGGAACTTATGTAAACCAAGTGGCAAACTTTTTAAAAATATTTTTTCAGAGTTCTGTTTGAAACGGGTTGCAGTTCGCACAGTGTTGGTATTAGCCATTCTATTTGTGGCAGAATCAATTCCAAATTTTGGTGTCTTGGTGAGTCTGATTGGTGGTACTGGATCTTCCCTTCTTGCACTGGTTTACCCTCCTGTCTTCTACTATCTACTGAAGAAAAAATTCGCTAAAGCTGATGACGACAAACTCGCCTATTTTATCGGAAGCAACAAGTACATGTAAGGTGGAGGTGCACTGTGTTGTTTTGTTTGCTGCTTGTTGATTGGTTGGTTGGTCTGTTGCTTTGTTTGTTTGTTTGTTTGTACATACAAAGTAACAAACCAATGAACGACGCAACAGACCAACCAACCAATACAATGTTAAACAGTTTGCTTTACAATTAGAGATGCAACCGTAATCCGGTATTTTTTAGCTCACAAACACTATCCGGTATCCGCTATTCGGTATTTTCTAAGTATTATCCAGTTAAAATACCGGATAATACCGGTTATCCGGTATTTTTCAGATCCAACGCACTATTCGGTATCCAGTATTTTTCTTTACGGTTGCATCTCTATTTACAATGTTAAAAACGTTAAATCTATTTCATTTGCATTTCAGACTTCGTCCAGCCGAAGGGGCCACAAGAAAGGAACAGCTCATTCAACCTGTCCACTGGTTCGTCTGTATCATCCTAGTTATTATTGTTGGTTAGTTAAACCAACTTTTTCCATGAAAACATCCTCACATTTGCTTTAGCTATTGGAATTTTTACAACCCTGGCAAGCACCTATTCTAGTTTGAAGACAATGATTTATCCAGGCCCTGGGGACGCCTTCGTTTCACCTTGCTATGTCGATCCAAGTGTTGGAATGTACTAACGAAAGAAGTTTCAAAGAACTCCAAAAGCCAAAGTCCGATTGATCACAATGTTTTATATTTGCAGTGTTTGGGGCAATGCATACAGTGAACACACAGAAATAAGAACAACCTATGCTTAAAAATCTAGCAGAAAACACCACAGTACAAGGTACACAATCTCCAAAAACAAAAAAGTTAGATTATTGGTTTATTGGCTATTTGGCCCTCTAGTAGAAGAAGCAAGATTGTCATCTAGCTTCAGTCTCATGTCTCTATGTCTGCTACACAAAATAACAAAATTAAGAACCGGATTCAAATTCACCTAAACAAAAACAATAGGTCCCAATGTACATGTACATCAGCTGTACAACTACGTATCTACGGTGTCAAGTTTCAAAGCTAATGTCCAAGTACTGGACTTGGCGAAATTTAATAGGGGTCGGGCTCGGGCACTAGCCGGTCGAACGGCCCAGCCGTCCCCTTGATCTGCCGTGTTATTGTTCTGTTCGGATTTATTGAATTTATCATAGATTTTAGGGCTGCTGCCATATCACTTGACTGATAAATCGATAGTCATAAACTAGAGTTCGTGCGAGACCTGAAAAGTCAGGGAATTTGATGTCCTGTCAGGGAAAAATTTGATAGCAGTAGAATCATCTCTCGCCCAAAGGGCCCTGTCAGAGCTTTACACACCACCCTTTTGAAAATGGGACTTATGAGTTTCCACAACTACTACAACTTGAAATTTTCCCCTCAGAATACCGTTTAAATGCCTTTTTCAGAGCCAATTTTTAAAAACTTCTCACCTTTGTTCGAATGCTCTCACTCTGATTGGAAAGGGAATTTTGATCGAAAAAGCCGCACCAACCTTGTGAAAGATCGAGTCGATAAGTGCTATAGCCTTATAAGCTCTTAATAAGATGTCAAAGGTCACTGTTGCCGTTTAGCATTTTAAAAATTGAAAGCAGTGACTTAAACGGTAAGTAAGTTTATTTAGTTAACAAAAACACAAAACAAGCCCAAGACAGACCAGACAGATAGGGGTGGGGATGGGCCGTTATACGGCCACTAAAACCCTACCCCGACGGAATCTACTAAAATCGGTGTCATAGAGAGCGTTGCGGAAGGCGCGCACGGACTGTAAATTAACGGTTTCGTTTGGTAAGGAGTTCCAACTATTTATTACTCGAACGGCAAAGGTATATTTCCTTTTATCAAGCCTGGACTTCGGTAAAGACAATTTATACTGGTGACCACGTGTGTTGAGATTATTAAATTTGAAAAAGAAATCAACAGGGAGATCAATTTGTCCACGAATTATTTTGTACACCATTACAAGGTCAGCTACTATTCTTCTTTTTTCTAAAGACTCCAAATTGAGTAAGCTTAGCCTTTCAGAGTATTCAAAATTCTCAAGACCTGGAATTCGGCGAGTAAATAATATCTGTACCCTTTCTATCAGATCAATGTCCTTGAGTAAGTATGGATTCCAGACATCTGAGGCATATTCTAACTTGGGACGAACAAAAGTTTTGTACATTTTAATAAGGAAACTCTTGGTCTTTGTTTCAAAGCATTTGAAAATCAGGTTAACCAACCTAAACCCGTTTGCTGCAATTTGATTACAATGGCGCGAAAGTTTAAGATCATTTGAGATTAATACACCAAGATCAGTTATTGTATCAACTGATTTTACCACAGAATCAGAAAGGTGGACCCGAACGCCGGATTTAGTTTTTAGGCCACCTTCTTTACTCTTACTCAAAAATTAGACAATGCAATCGTAAATTTTTTTTACTCTTAAATGTTTTGTTAGATTATTTAAGGTAAGCTTTTGAAGAATCCCTCATACTATAGGATTATTTCTTGGCCATACTGTAAGCACCATTAGGCCTAAATAGGTTTCCGATCCTTTTGTGCTCGACTGTACGTAATCCAAAAACTAAGCACCCTGCCACTTTGGAGGCAAAGTGGAACTTTGCCGAGATTACCCTTTCTGGTGAAGGTAGTAAAAAAACCTGTCAAAAATAAGAGAAACAAAAAAATTCACTACTAAAGGTGTCGAAATTAGAGCGCTGCGCGGGGAGCCTCTTTTCACAGCTGGCCTGGAATATCAAATTTCGACTCCGCCCGGTTGACATTTGGCGCCGAACGGCCCGGCCCGTCCCGTCCCGGGAGAGCTAAAACCGCCGAAATATCTTGCAAAATCACTTGTGCGAGAACTACGTACAGTACAGTACGTACAAAAGAAACGTTTCTAATGGCGCAACAAACCTAAACATAAAACAGATTTAAAGAAAAGCTTGTTTTGGCTAAAGTACAACCTCAGATTTTAAAAAGTAACCCAATCCATCCCGGGCTGGCTCCAACCGGAACAACCAAACCAAAATTCTCTACCGGACGGCCTGTGCAGGGGGCTCTAATGAAATGAGGACCTTCGCGTCTTGGCCACGGATAGTTTACGCTATTCCGTGTGTCACGGCGGCCCCGGCATCCGTGAGAGCGGTCAGTGGCGTATCCAGGGGGTGTAGGGTGGGTACACCCCCTTTGCGGTGGAAGTAGGAAGAGAAAGTCTGTCGAAAATAAGCGAAACTAATGAATTATGTACCAAAACTGTCTATTTTGTGCTCAGAATGCCTTTTAAATGCGTTATTGAAGGCTAAATTTTCAAAATATTCTCGCCCTGATCGGGCAGAAGCCCAACCATGCCATTTTAAACTACTAAAACTTGTAATTTCTGTTAATTTTAAGCCTGAATGTGTTTTAAACGCGTTTTTGAAGGCAAATTTTGCCAAATTTCCTTACCCTAGTTGGGCAGCGGCCCAACCAGACACTTTCAAAATTTTACACCCCCCTTTCCGAAATCCTGGATACGCCACTGAGAGCGGTTGTTTGTGGGTTCGACACCGTTGAAGCGACTGGAAGTAGTCGACGTAAAGCCCAACCCATATCGCTGAAAGCCGGTGATGGCCAGTAGGTAAAATGGGAACGGAGCCGGAGCTGCCGTTGCACCTATTGGCAGCAAGGGGTAGGGTTGTTTGTAGACAGGGCTACCCCATTGAAGGGCTGTGAAAAGAGCGAGGGGTGTCCTGAGCTGTCTGAAAGGGCAGTGGAACTAAAAAAACAAAACAAGACCAGAATGCGTTTTAAATGCGTTTTTGAAAGTTAATTTTTCAAAATTTTCTCGCCCTTGTTGGTCAGAATCCCAACCAGGTCTCCTCAGACTACTAAAACTGTTAATTTTAACCTAAGAATGCCTTTTAAATGCTTTTTTGTAGGCTAATTTCTCAAAATTTCCCTATGAGACAAAAGTGACGTCATCATTGGCCGAACCCCCCTCCCCCTTATCATCGGTTGTCATCATTTGGCAAACCCTCCCCCTAACCGATGACGTCATTTTTGCACAGCCCCTTTCAAGAATTTATTTATCTTTCATTTAAAAAAGGATTTTTTCAAATCGGTTTGAGATTTGCGGTTGCTACAGCAAGAAAATCTGCTGGGTTGTTTTTTTGGTGGACTCTGTACATGAGTACGGCCAAAGCGCCTATCTATACAGTATACACTATAACTAAACTTCAAACTTCCAATCACAATCAATCACACACACAATCAATGTACGTAACACAAGTGTGGTGTCGTCGTGTCCTAGTGAGGCTGCTTTATAAAATTTGTCATGGAAAACTGAGGGAAAGAAGAACACAGGAAATTCGCTCTTCAAAAACGCCTGAACGAACTCTGATAAAGGCAGGCGTATAGAAAACTGAACTCGTATAGAAAAAGGTCGACCGGCGACTTTTCTGTCGGTTGACGACACATTTAAAGCATGAACGTGACAACACGCCGCGCCGCAGTACATTTTATCAACACAGCAAATGTTGAAGACAGAAAAGTCGCCGGTCGACTTTTTTCTATACGATTATTAAGAGCCGGTCTCTGGGCCGATCGACCCTTGGTATTGAGAGTTGAAATTTTGACTTTCACCGATTCCGCCCAAATTTGGTGTGGTAGTAGCATCTGATGAGTTATACTGGACCTGCAACGATTAGTTCGATTCAACGCTCCAGAGTGAAATAATACGCTCCGGAAATTTTCGCTCCTTAACTATGGGACGAAAATTTTGGAGCTTGTTTTCTCGGGAATTAGTGCGAGTTGCGAATAAATATTTGGGGCTTTTATTAGTTGCCTGAATGTCTCTCAAACGCACTACTTAGATTTACAAATTTTGAAAAAAAATTTTTCGACTCTCTTTGACCCCATAAACCCCCCCAAAATACCCCCCAGACTGCGCTTTTTTATTTCAGAACTTTGTAGCGCTATTATTTCTGCATTTATTGGTGTAGCCAAATTTGGCATTTGGGCTGCGGAACAACGTCATTTTTGGCCTCAAAGAAATTTTATCCAGTCAGAAAACTGCACAGGTTGACCCAAAAATACAGGAATTTACTTCCAGCCTTTGATTGAGAAGTCGGATCTTTTAGGTTTCGGTCTCATTTGAAAGAGCGCGCCCTGGCCGATCGAACAGTTGGTCGCCAGCCAAAAACAAACCACACAGTCCGGTACTGAAAGAGTCTATAATGAGCACGTTCAACACATTGCGCTTTTCTTCTCTTTTTGAGTTTTTAAGAGCCAGTTCGCGAGAGAATCGACCACGTATGTATGTATGTATGTATGTATGTATGTATGTATGTATGTATGTATGTATGTATGTATGTATGTATGTATGTATGTATGTATGTATGTATGTATGTATGTATGTATGTATGTATGTATGTATGTGATGAAAGATATTTATATTTAGCCTTTGCATTCCTTTGTTCATTGTTGTGTCTATCTCACTGGTAAACGTGTTTCCCTCTTCATTTGGTGCCGAGACCCGGGAACTCTTCTTCTTCCACGCCCGACAACTTACCGTTTTCTTCAATCAGCAAACGATATCACTTTCGCCAGATGGTCCGAGGAAGTCACTCATTATGTGCGCCAGTCCGGTCTCCCATGGTACAGAGTCCTTGAAGATGCACTTGATCCAATGGCACGTCAGCAATTCCACTCCATTCCGCCTGGGCAGACAGAATCATTGGAGGCAGCTCTTGCCGCTCTCGAACCACTACTTCAGCCCGAGGAGACACAGATTCAGCTTGCGCTCAACCTCCTACAACTGAAATACGACCCGGATGTGGTCAAGCTCACGCATCAATTCAAGGCGCAGATGGCTCGTATTGTCAATCCGGAAACCGCTCTCGCTGCCATCTACATCAGCCTCTTACCGAATGAAATCAAAAGGCGAATGATCCACTATCTCTCTGATGATGCGCACCCTCATGATATCCACTCTGTCACTACGGAAGTGGTCAAATACTACAATTCGGAACAAGTGGCCAACAGTTCTCTCACGCTCTCCGGGCAAAATGGTTCCGGTTCTCAAGACTCATCGGCCACAGGACTCAAAGCCCCCAGACAACGCTCAGCCCCTCCTATCTGCTTCAAATGTGGACGTCCCGGTCACCTTGCCAACGCCTGCCATTCTCAGCCAGTGTCTGCCAAGTCAACCCCTGTGTCTCCAGTTCAACCGGTTGTTCGTCGCCTTGTATACAAATCACCGCGTCCTCCCAGCCCAAGTTCACAGTTCACTGATCATCGCCGCTCTCCAATCGTTTCTTCCGTCTCTCCGGTGTCGGGTGCGGTCAGATGGTTCAATCCTGTCTATGGCTACGGTTTTGTGACGCGCTTCGACAACAATCAAGACTACTTCGTCCATGCCTCTGCGATCATTTCTCCTCACCCTTCTCAGTCGGCTCCTCAGTTGTGCCCCGGTGAAGCAGTTCGTTTCAACATCGCTGCGGATCCCTTTGGCCGGACCGACTGTGCTGTCAACGTTATTGGTTCTCCCTTCGATCAAAGCTCTCCAGATTCTCGCTCTCCTACCGTTCATGACTCCAGACGACCGTCAGGCTCGGATGTGCCCATGGAACGACGTTCGTCTGAGGGGGAGTGATGAAAGATATTTATATTTAGCCTTTGCATTCCTTTGTTCATTGTTGTGTCTATCTCACTGGTAAACGTGTTTCCCTCTTCAGTATGTATGTATGTATGTATGTATGTATGTATGTATGTATGTATGTATTACGCAATTTTTGTTTAGACCATTCATTAGAAACTGCAAGGTCACAGACCAACACAGACAAAAGAGCAAATCCAAGAAGGTCTATAAGGTGTAAAAGATCAGTCAAGCAGATCATCCGTCTCTGTTGCGCCACAGTTCGTCCTCAACGGTTTTGAAGTTCTCATCGTTTATGTATTCATCGCGCTGTACAAAAATGTAGTCATCAGTATCTTGGGGCTGTTCAACATAAAGTTCATCTTCACCCTCATGGGCTAAAACACAATGGCCAACTAAACCATGATGGACTAGCAATTCATTGAACAAAAATAGTGGGTTGCTATTACTTTCAGTTCGCTGCCGCTTTTGTGCAGGGCCTTTTGGCCTGGTTCCCCTGCCGCCATTTCGAGCTTTTCGGGAAAAGCTTGACATATCTGTGAGGTACTCCGATTAGTAATTATAAACCATCTACTGTCTATAGTGGCAGGCTAGATTCATCTGCTATAGTTGCATGTAATTACCATATACATCCAGAACATAAGGCATTTCTTTCGCCAATGTCCCGGAATTATGCTTCATTCATTGTGCACGACCTTCATCAAACTTTTCATAACCAGGACATTTGGTTCCAGTTGAACCTAATGTTTGGTGCAGACTCACACAGAGCCCAGCCAGATTCTAGCGGTTCACGTCCTGCAGTACAGTAGTCTAGACTATTGATTGCTTCTACAGTATCGATTTCTTTCTCATTCTGTCTATGAGCAGGGGAGGCTAGGCAAAACGGCCCTGTACAAAAGCGGCAGTGAACTGAAAGTAATTGCAACCCACTATTTGTTCAATGAATTGCTAGTCCATCATGGTTTAGTTGGCCATTGTGTTTTAGTCCTTGAGGATGAAGATGAACTTTATGTTGAACAGCCCCAAGATACTGATGACTACATTTTTGTACAGCGCAATGAATACATAAATGATGAGAACTTCAAAACCGTTGAGGATGAACTGTGGTACAACAGAGACGGATGATCTGCTTGACTGATCTTTTAGACCTTATAGACCTTCTTGGGTTTGCTCTTTTGTCTGTGTTGGTCTGTGACCTTGCAGTTTCTAATGAATGGTCTAAACAAAAATTGCGTAATACATACATACATGATGAAGAATGAATTATGTACTGTACGTGTTTCTCATTCTGTGTGTGTATTGTGCTTACAATACACACACACAGAATGAGAAACACGTACAGTACATAATTCATTCTTCACCACTCCCCCTCTGAAAAAGCGATGGGGTTAGTGTTCTTCAGCCTTGGCTTTCTAACGAACTCGAAGGAAACTCTCTCCGACTGACCATCCGGGCCCTTCACCAAAAGCGAAAATGGGGTAACTCCAAGGACCTCGCATGGGCCTTTCCACAGAGGGTTCAACTTTCCGCCCTTTTGCTGAAGACGCATGAGATTCTTTACGAAAACAAGATCACCAACGGAAAAGTTGTCAGGGCACAGCTCCTGAAGCTTTTGATCCCGACGCCGGAGTTGCTGAGATAGGAGACGATCGCGAATAGACGAGAGGACGGCTTGGTCGGATTGAAAGATAAGCTGCTGTGGTGGCAGACCAGTGGACGAGTGGACTGATTGTTGATAAGTGCGCACCGATTCTTGCAACTTGCTTGGCCAAAGCAGAGGGTTGTCTTCAACTTTCTTGCCGAGGATGGTAGTGAGGGTATGAATAACGCGCTCAACCATGCTATTTCCAGTCGGGTGGTAAGGAGCAGAATGAACTAACTCGATCCCTTTTTGCTTACAGAATTGTTTGAAAGAAGAGGAAACGAAATATGTTGCATTATCAGTAACCAATTTTTTAGGTACGCTGATGTGAAAGAACTCTTCCAACTTCTGCGAAATTTTGATAGATGACAACTGCTTGAGTTTGGAAGCGAATAGATATTTGCTAAAATAATCGATCATCACCAACACATAGGCATGTCCGGAAGTGCTTTTGGGATACTGAACAATGTCGATTGAGCAACAGTCGAATGGACGATCAACCTGTACAAACCCCGGCACTGATTGAGAGGCTTGAGCTGGATTGAAACGTTGACAGACACTGCACCGACCAACATGTCGATCCACATCCTGACGCATAGTCGGCCACCAGTATTTGAGCTGCAGGGTACAAAGGAGCTTTTGTTTGCCAAAATGACCACCCGTCTTCCCCGAATGCTCTTCATCTAGAAGAGTGCCAACCAGCTTTTGGGGAATGTAGAGACGGAGACGATTTGGGTCGACATCCTCAAAATACCATAGACCGTCGAAGTTGTGTAAACCCAAGTCGGACAGCTGATCCAGTTCCTCCAAACTTGCCATCTTGATATTATCAGTTGAAATTGAAGGGACCGGCAGAGTGCGGAGAGTACAAACGCGAGATAAGGCATCAGGAATAGTAGAGCCTTGAATATGTCGCCAGATGAGACCGCAGTGGGTTTCAATGTTGGAGATTTTATCCATCATCAATGCGATTTCGTTGTTGGGAGGTGATTCCTTCCACAGTTTCTGAGCTGCTAGGAGCGGCTTGTGATCGGTCTGCACAATGATAGGAGCGGTTGATGTCTTGAGGATGCAGTCGAGTTCATGCAGTGACCATACAACAGCTTGTAACTCTCTGTAGATGGTGGGAAGCCGACGCTCGCGACCCTTGAGTGTCCTTGAGTGTACTGTACGTGTTTCTCATTCTGTGTGTGTGTATTGTGCTTTCTCACCGTACAGTCTTCTTTTATTGTGTCTTTGCTCCATGTCTAAATTCTACTAGTAAAGACATTTCAATACATACATACATACTGAAAGAAATGGGAGGTTTTATCCACTAGTAAAACACAACACGGACACACAACACAATCACACTAAGCAACTACACAATGCAAACACACACAGACACTCACACAAACACTGAAACTCTTCATTCACTCCCCCTTGGACGTTGACTGGGCCTCATCCGTTGTTGCTCTGCCTTCTGCTGACTCTGCATATCCGGAGACCTGCTCTGCGTTGACGCCACGACGATGATTCAACCTCTTGCGGACGACGCTCCTTCCTTTCTGAGCCCTTGCCTTCATCTGTTGTCTTGTCATAGGAGAAACGGGATTCCATCTCTTATGCAGCGAACTCAAACGAAACATCATTCTTTTCCTCTGTCCTCTTCTCACACTCTTTCTTCCTCTCACTCTCTTCTCTCTCCTTCTTCTCTTAACTCTCTTCATCCTCTTTCTCCTCTTCACTTTCCACCTTCTTCTCATCACCTTACTCCTCATCATCCGCTTCCGCGTCATCACTCTCTTTCTCATCTTCTTCACCTCCTCTTTCTTCTCTTCCTCCTTCTTTCTCTGCCTCATCATCCTTCTTTCTCTCACCAACTTTCCTCTTTCCTCTTCAACCTTCTTTTCCTCTCTCATACTTCTCACTCTCTTTACCTTTCTCCTAGCCATCTCAAAAAGTACAGGACCACCCATAACTGAATGCGTTTGCAAAGAATCACCAACGGAACCACACTGGATGTCCTGAAGAGTATTCACAAACAAAGCCGAATCTTCTGCCGGCAAATAAAAAATATCTTCAACCGAAACCATATCTTTGCCTGAACTGGAATGCCCACTGAAAGGAGGATCGACCATTAACCCACTGAAGGGAGTATCTATTGAATCGACTTGGACATCCAGAGAACCAGAGCACGAATCGAGAGCCTCTTCTTCATCATTCACTTCCAACACAACAGGACCATCCATAACTGAATCGAGAGCCTCTAATGGAACCGAATCATCTTGATGAGTACTCAGAAACGAAGCTGAACATGGGGGTGCAGCAGGGGTCGCATCGATGGGATCGTCCACATGTGCCCCAATAAGCGCGCCTTTAACCGAAACAATCTCTTTCTCTTCCTTCTCCTTATCACCTTTCTCCTCCCTATTCCTCTCTTCATCCTTCTCATTTTTCTTCACTTCATCCTTATCCTGCTCATCCACACTTTTCTCGTTACTTTCGCCTTCTCCTTGTCTTTCTCCTCGACTTCCTTCACTACTTCTTACACCTTTGACGGGAGTTTTGCTGAACTGAGACTGGTATCTGTCAAGCACATGGTTAAGACGGTTGTTGAAATCGATCCACCACTCTCTGTCACGCTGCTGTTGTTCGAGCTGCCATCGCCGATACTGCTCGCGATCATGCTGGTTTTGTTCCCGTAGAAGTCGGAGGCAGTCACGAACTGTAGTGGACGACATGTGAGCATCAACTGGGGGCCACGTCTGTGCCTGATGATCACGAAACCAAAGAATGCTTGTACTTGTCGGGAGCGAAGGCAGTAGAACTTGAATTCGTAGTAGAACGTGAATGAAGGCAGGCTCCCGGGTCTGTTCGGCACCAAATGAAAGAAATGGGAGGTTTTATCCACTAGTAAAACACAACACGGACACACAACACAATCACACTAAGCAACTACACAATGCAAACACACACTGAAACTCTTCAATACATACTGAAGAGAGAAAGCCGTTTACTAACAAAACAAACAATGACAGAAGGGTTAGATCAGTGGATGTTATATACAAATCTGTTTCATCACTCTCCCATCAGGCGAGTGTCCACTGGGCCGCCGCTGTGCCTGACAATCGTCTGTGACTCTGAGTGACACTGCAGCACTGCAGCTGACCTGTAGCCCTGGACTGGGCTGTTTGCTTGCACTACACTTTGCCAGCTTGTTGCGTTGATCACCCAGATAATCTGCAGGCACGAGCTGCTCATCCATGCCCTGTAAAGCATATGCACACACAGTACTCACTGAACTTGCAGGTGATCGCAAACACGTGTGTTGGTTTTGGTGCAGGTTTGACATGTACTTCTGTACCACAACTGACGCTTTGTTTGGTACAGGCTCACTTGTTGGTGGCGTTTGACTAGCCACGCCTGTCCTAGCACACCATTGCAGCATAACTGACTTGAGATTTGTGGAACCTGACTGTCCAGCTAACAGTTGTCTGCTAGCACCTTCTGGCCTGGCCACAGCCTGGTGCACGCTGGTGAACATGCTAGGCACACACGCAATAAAGTACAACTCAACACAGAGCAAATCACACAGAATATCACAGTTGCCGGCTTCTGTTGGGCCCCTTGTGCGCATGGGCTGCCCATAGCTCTGGTGAGGCTTGACCTGTGGCCGTGAGAACTGCACCCATCTCACGCCTGGCTGACGTTGCGGTCGGTGGCGGGTCGTTGTTGTGGTACAAGTCGTGCCTACAGCACTATCTGTGACCACAGTCCCATTGACGCTTGGTAGACTGTTCGAGTCGCTGACCTGATCAAAACTGCCCCTGACATGGTAGCTGACTGAGCCCTGTGTGCGTAGGGCCGCTGGCTGGCGAGTGCTAGCGTTGTAGGAACGTCTACACAGTCTGCGAGTTGGTTGCACATACTGTAGTCGACACACCCCATAGGCTGACAGTAGTTCAAGCAGTGGTAGCAGGCATGGGTGGGACACGGCGACAGGGAAAGGGTTGGTGTTCGGAGTCTTTGCCGCGACCCCTG
The DNA here is from genome assembly GCA_030248155.1 of Sabatieria punctata. Lineage (NCBI taxonomy): Eukaryota > Metazoa > Nematoda > Chromadorea > Araeolaimida > Comesomatidae > Sabatieria > Sabatieria punctata. The sequence continues at coordinate 9,219 of JASANB010002861.1, read as the reverse complement.
GCCACCCCACAGCTAGTGCCGGAGCTCCTTCGACACCCAAGTGGAGCCCGCCAGGATCACGGTTAGGACAGCCCCCAGCCTCCCGTACCCCCGGACCCTGATGAGTCTTCTGGAAAAGCGTAGGGGTTGTAGGTCGCCGCCACCCAGCCGCTATGGACACCGCACTAGGCGCTACAAGCCTGCCCAGTTGCAAAACAGATGTACAGTACTTACACACGAGTGGGTGTTGACACAGAACCCTGGTGTCCAATGATGACCAAGTGGGGTTGAAGACACATTGAAGCACGTTGCGGAAGAACAGCTGGTCAGTACAGTAGGTGTAGCAGGGGAATGCCTGCTTGTCGGCGTCAAGGGTGCAGTAGCTGGCAGAGCGACCGTTTGGCAGTTGCGGCAGCGAAGTGATGCCCAGGTGTGGCAGTCCCAGCACATCAGCTTGCCAGTCAGATGTCTTAGGCTGCGTGTGGTGGTCGACCGACGTTGAGCCCGCGACAGAGGCGGCTGCGTAGAAACCCACACCAGCGATGCGCACGATTGTAGCTCGGTCTACAACAAAGACAAATGAGCTGCCAAACAAAACACAAATTTGCTCCTGACGTCCCTGTCCCGGGGATTGGTGAGTGGAGCGCCGCGAGAGACCGTGTGAGCAACTATGACCCGCGCTTCCCACACGGAGTGGTCCTCTGGTACTGCAGTAGATGCCCCATTTCCTTTGAGGGCCGCCGTGGCTGGGTCGAGTGGGGCTGGCGGCCGTACCCTCCATGGCAGTGACTACATCGGCTGCACTTGTCGGCTTGGCAGCCGGAGAACAACGAATAATACGACCCGGTTTCTGCTGTAACAAATCAACCACACCCAACACTGTACATATGTACTCACTGGTAAAACACGTACGTACTCAATCACACCTAATCACTCACACATGACAGCATTCAAACAATACGTCACTCTACAGCTTTTTTGTCATAAAAAAAAGTTTAGGAAAAAAAACAAGAAATAGCAGTTAGACAGTATATTTTTGCAATCGCGCTGCGAATAATCAATATTCGGTATAATTCGGTACTATTCGGTTCCGAAAATCCGCTTCGGTATTCGGTTGCATCCCTAGTATGGATGTACATTCGTGCCCAAGACCGGATCGGTAGACCATTACCCTAGTTACAGAATTAGCACAGTTAGAAAGATTGAGATCGAAACCCCAGAACGGTGGCCCCTTTTTAAATGACGAAAAATGCGTCACGACATCCACTTACTAAAACAATTTGCTATCGATTTAGGATAAGTATAACAGTCTTCTTCCAAGCCCAGGATGGTGGCACTTTTTAAACGAAAATCATAACTACAACAAATATTAAAAAGTTTTCTCAGTCATCTTTTGAAAGATAGCTACCAATTTTTCCTTGTGAGTAGGCCTGCCTTAGATGCATATTTTGGCGTATTTACTTTCAGAGATCCTTGAACAACAAATTAAAAAAAAATAAATGCGCGATTTCGACATCCCCTACTAAAACATCTGTAGCATTCGAGTCTGCCGACAGATATGTCTGCCCAAGAGCAAATGGGTAGATATGACGATTAGCTATCAATTAAGTATAGACATAACAATATTTGTCCAAGCCCAAGGACGGTGGCCCTTTTTAAACAAAAAATGGCCAAAAATTATCTACACTGATAACACTAATCGGCGCAAGTAGTGATCTCCCTAATTAGATTAAGAAGGTGCGTCGTTGGTATCTCCCGATCAAAGTGGCCCATTGTTTACGCGGTCTGTACCAAAGTGGTCCAAATGCAATTTCAGATTGTTTCGGCTTCTGCAATGCTGTGAAGTGAAACAGAGTCTTCTTTAAGCACATACACATGACCTGACGTAGAAAACCGAAGATTCGGATTAATCTATACCTTGTTTGGCAAGGCCGTTTTCATTTCGTTCCTGTATTCCTTGAGGTGGCTAAAAGAGGAGAAGAAAGAGGAAGGATCGCGAGAAAGAGAAAGAAGGTGAGAACGAGAGTGATGAGGCGAAAGAGAGTGGTGAGCAGTAAGATGAAGAGGAGAAAGAGGTGGAAGAGGACGATGAACAGGAGGAGAATGAGTAACAACTTCGTAGTAATTCGTGCATTTGCTTAGCAGTTGTTCCTTAGGTCCGGTTTTTGTCGACCTAATTATTTTGAAATAACTCGTGCTAACGCAATCCATTAAGCGAAAATGGTCCAGAAGCATTGTTAAGAATTGCATTCACGGTGTAGTCTATTGTATCTTTTGGAATCATCAACACAGTTGAACAAATGAGAATCCGCAGTCCCTAAACACCACAGATAGTAACGGTGATTCCGAAAGGGTTATACAGGAAAAGAAGGTTGCCGACGAACTTACACAGACAGACAGTAAGTGCCACACCGGGTTAGGGTATGAATGTTGAAATGAACGGACAGACCGCCCCAATACAGCAAGCAACCGGTTACAAAAGAAAAGCAAACGTTGAAAAAACGTTGCCGGATTTAGAGTGCATTCCCGGATCATTTGGAAAGTGTGCTGTCTTGTCTTGCAACTGGTGGAAGACGGACACATTTGGTGTTGAGCAGAGTTAGCATCTGATGGCGTCTATAGCATCTCCACTGCAGTTAAAGTAAGGTCTGGCTGCCCGCAAGGATCAGTATTGGGACCTTTACTCTTTCTAATCTATGCCAATGATCTTTTCTCTGTGGTTCAAAATTGTAATTTGAAACTTTATGCTGATGACGCTAAATTGTACGTATGCTTTGACAAAAATACTGATGTTTTTAATTTGCTCCAAGCAAATCTGAACAGGGTGTATGATTGGTCTAATCTTTGGCAACTACAGTTGTCACTGTCAAAGTGTGATGTAATTCATATTGGTTATGGTAACCCTTCTCATAACTATGTAATTGGGGATACAATTTTAAGTAATAGGACAACAATAACCGATTTAGGCATCGTTGTATCTGATGATCTGAAATTCCATAAGCACATTGATCATATCTGTGCTAAGGCTAGACAACGGATACATTTGCTCTTTCGAGTGTTTAGAACAAAATCGGAAAAAGCACTAATAAGGGCGTATAATTCATATGTAAGACCTATACTGGAATATTGCTCACCAGTCTGGAACCCTACTTATGTGGGTGATAAGGACAAACTAGAGAAAGTACAAAAAATGTTTACTCGAAGGTTATATTATAGATTGTATCCAAATCAGGAGAGACCTTCATATGGGGTTCGTTTACATAGGTTTAAGTTAGACACATTAGAAAAACGACGGTTGATAACGGACTTAAAAATGTGTTACCGTATTAACAGTGGGCATAGTTGTCTCTCCTTCGACCAATTTTACTCACGGCCCCGGCGAATGTCGCGACATCACAGAAACTCAAGAGCTCTCTATATGCCTAGGTTTAGGATTGACGTGAGAAAGCATGCCTTCTTTATAAGAACTGTACCATGGTGGAATAAGCTTTCAGAATTTGTGGTTCAATCGGAGACTCTGGGTCTTTTTTCTAACCGCTTACAAACCGCTGGCTTGGGAGACTTTTTGAGTAATGACAGGTGGGATTAAGAGGCCAATGGGCCCTTCCCTTCCTTTTCTTCTACAATAGTCCTTGCAACTAAACAAAGAAAATAATGGAACTAACTATGCGTCTGTAATGATGCGGTGACTTTCTGTGTTTTTTCTTTGGTTTATTCCTTGTGTTGTGTTGTGGATGATAAACTTGTTTGTTTATAGCATAACATAGAAAGCTGTGAGAACATAGAAAGCTGTGGAATTTGAAGCTCTGTCACTTGGGCAGCAGTAAATTTCCAATGTTTAGAGACAAATTACTTCATCATCTACCGAAATTACCTGTTGTGCCTGCATTTTCTTCTTGCGCTTGGTCAAGAACGCTTGAACTGCTACACTTGTGACTCTGAAGCCCAACAAACACGAAATTGCGTCAGCCAGGTCGCTTTCCGACAGAACTTCCCCCGCTTCGTATTGATAGATTAGCTGTGGTATTTCTTTTTGTTCCCAAAGAACGTCGAATCCCGTCTTTGGACGACCACGGCCACGACGTTGCATTTTAGACGATCAGCTAAATAAACTGGAACTGCTTACTTCCCACTACAAAAAGTCTGAAAAACAGGTTTGCACCAGCATACTTGAAGAATCAGTCAGGATTTCCAGAAATAAATGGACTTTTTGTTGCTTAGACGGTTTCACGCGTTGACAGACCTCAGAAGCGATCGCAAAATATATCTAACGGGCCAGCTAAATTTTGTTCGATTTGCTAAATAAATCTATCGCCTGCTGAATAGTGCTAAATATTGATCCGGAGATCACCGGGCCGCACCGATTAGGAAAAGTAAAAAGTAATGATAGGGAGATAGATGACTACTTGCGCCGATTAGTGTTTTGAGAGTGTACATTTTTGGCCTTTTTTTTGTTTAAAGAGGGCCACCGTCCTTGGGCTTGGACGACTATTGTCATGTTTATGCTTAATCGATAGCTAATCGTCATATCTACCCACATGCCCGTGGGGAGACATATCTGTTGGAGGACTCAAATGCTACGATTGTTTTAGTTAGGGATGTCGAAATCGCGCGTTTTCATTCTTTTTATTTTTTTTTAATTTGTTGTTCAAGGATCTCGGAAAGTAAATGCGCCGAAATATGCATCTAAGGTAGGTCTACTCACATAGTAAAATTGATAGCTATCTTTCAAAAGATGACTGAGAAAACTTCTTTTTTCTATTTTTTTCATAGTGATGATTTTCGTTCAAAAGGGGCCACCGTCCTTGGGCTTGGACGAATATTGTTATGTTTATGCTTAATCGATAGCTAATCGTCATACCTACCCAAATGCCCGTGGGGAGACATATCTGTCGGCGGACTCGAATGCTACGATTGTTTTAGTAAGTGGGGGTTGCGGGGGAAATCGGCCGATAATCGATGAAGTAAGGCGATATGATGAGCGCGTAATCTGAGATAGCATGCAGTAATGGCAACAACGAATAGGGGCGACGGGCGCCCCGGGGCGACGGGGCGCCCGGGAGCCTTAAACTAATTAACGCACCGCATGTTTAAGGAAAATTTTTCACCGACCGTGCCACTTACTTTAAACATCTTCGTTGCATTTTTTCTTCTTTTTTGAAAGAGACTAACAAAAAATAAGAGAAAGGAAAAAAAAAGACTGTGTCTGTGTTTGTTTTCACTTTTCATTTAGTGTCATGGCATCAAAGTTTGCAAGTTCCGAAAATCCACGTCGCCTTGGTACCTACCTATTGCGTGACAAAAACTGGTGTGAACGCTACAACAGGTGCGTTAGTTAAATTTCCTTCCCTACCTAGCTACCTACTCTACCTACTGAATGAAGATCGTTTACTGGTTAGATCATACAGATTAGACGAGTGGGTTATATACACATCTTTCATCACTCACCCCCCCCCTAACGGACGTCGTGACTCGCGAGGGCCTCTTCTGTGCCTGTCGGCCGTTGGTTGGAGTTGAACTGGAAGTGGGAGAGAATTTTCACTTGAGAAAGCAATGGCGGGATCGACGAGAAAATGATGAAAGTGACCGGTTTGTTGACCGCACACTCTGTAAGTGCGCACACTCGGAAAGTGAAGGCCAAAGCCTCCATATTTGTTGTTTTCGTTTTTGTTTTCTTATAGGTACATTGTGTACGATCTCTACCTACACTACATGAGCAAGTACTTATACCAGCAGGCTGGCGGCCAATCATATCCGACTTGGGTGTGACTTTGTCCATCAATTCAGGATGCGAGAGTTGGTGCGTACGTAGTTGTTGCAATATTATGGTTACCAAAACCAGTTGCTATCTCTCCACTTTCATATAAATAGCCATATTTCTAGAATACCAGGCCTCGATTCCGTACAACAATTGAGATCGCACACACGCATGAGCAGCACACAAGATTGGCACACCCTATCAAGCACATGACTAGGTGTTCCACTGCTAAATTGGCAGCACAGATCTCCGATAGCCTGTTTGGCCTGTGGTGCGAGTGCGACAGGTTTTACTTCTGGAGCAAAGCTAAGTCTGTAATCTATCTGCACTCCTAGATACTTTTAGCCTCTGTTGTACACAGATATCGAGGCTGCCTGCTAATTGAAATTTCGTATTTTATCGTTTTCATTGGGCCTGCCCTGCATGCAAAGTTTATCAAATGAAGGGCTCAGCCAATCGTAGACTCTACCACCCCTATATCTGATCGTATCGAGTAGCGTATGTAGCGCTCATCGCTCTATAAACAATTTTCAAGGAGGGTTTGGTCCCCAGCTCTTGTAACATAAGTCTAAAACTTGATTCGCTTGTCAGGGAGTCAAGTCAGCACTGATAAACACAGATGCGTACTGCGCCTTGGCCATTAAAAGGCCTCGCTTTCTAAATCGCTCTTTTGGTTACGCTGTCTTTCAATTCCACTGTTGACTTTCGGTTCAGTCGATCTGTCTCCTGACAGACCGGATATTGGCAACCTGGGTAAAGCCAATCTTTATGCACCTAAACGCAAACGCAAAAGCAAAAAGTTCTTGCATATTTCCGCTTAGAACCGCTCATAAATGCATTAGTAGAAACGGCGCCCGCAGTACTGGAATTTAGGGGTGCGTCTGGCTCCCGAGCGCCCCGTCGCCCCGGGGCGCCCGTCGCCCCTATTCGTTGTTGCCTGCAGTAATTGGTTGTGGATGTAATATAATGTACCAATAATGTACAAGTCAATAGTAGTTGTTTGATACCGGATGTGGTCATATTTGTTAAAGATTTACAAGTTGGGTGCGCACGTTTTACAGTGCATTACGGTATTTCACACTAATTGACGCAACTCCGACTGTGGCCGTTTATAGGATTTGACCACACGCCGAAACGCATAATCTGGGGTAGAACTTGATATAGCATGCAGTAATTAGATTTTGATGTGTAAAATAATAATCAGGAGATCGTCAGCAGTCGTTTGATACCACATTCAGTCGTCTGTGTTCAAAATTTGAAATTCGAGTGATCTCCCCAGTAATGAGACAAACAAGAATGACAAGAAAAGGAGGAGAAGGTAATCGAATTGCCATCAGATCGCCGTGTTAATTTGTGCTGTTGTGTTTGGAAGAATAATAAGAAGGAATCGGGACTTCGGGAGGTAGGTTGTTGTTTGTTCTGTTGACTCGTGGGACGGTGGCCGTCTGTAACAAAAAATGGCCATAACTGATCTACACTTGAAACACTAATAGGTGCAAGTAGTGATCTCCCTCGGTGGTGCGTAAAAGGTCATGAAAAGTTAAACAGAAGAGGTACCGTAACATGTACAGTCATGTCTCGTTAATCCGAACAAGTTGGTACCGGCCAATTTTGTCCGGATTAACGAATCAAAGCTAAAATACTGTTTTTCAGGTCAAAGGTCTAAATGACAGCTTTTTGTTAGTTGCATATCAGATTCTGTAGCTGTACCTCCTAATTAAAACCCAAAAACTTATTTCAGCTGATTGTAGCTCCTAAAAAGGCAAAAATAATCACATTCTGACTCAAAGAAAAGCAGTATTCAATTGAAAATTCACACCTGAATTGAAAAATTGCGCATATATTTTGTCCAAATTAACCAAATCCGGATTAACGAATCACTTTACCATACAAATTTCGAAGTTGGGACCCCAAATCTTCTGTCCGGATTAACGAATCCGGATCCGGATTAACGAGTAATATCTGTAACATCGGGGAAAATTGGGACCTGGCCTAATCTTGTCCGGAAGGCGAATATCCGGATTAACGAGACATGACTGTAATAGTAGCGGTGCGCCAATATTTTTTCATGCGTGCTTTTGGGGGCGCTGTTATTGGAGCGTGCGTTTTTATTACTTCTATGTTACATTGGCCATCAAGTATCCCCGTTTTCCGTCAATACAGGATATTTTTGTCTTAAACACAAGCAATCTTCACATGATTTTCAGCCTAACTAATGTCTTCAAGCTCAATCAAAGTAAATTGTCTCTAAGGGACAGATTTTACATTGGAAACACAGACAAAGCGTTGATACGTAGTAGGGGTAGGTGTAGCATGGGGGAATACGATAATTTTATATTTGGAAAACAGTCCCTCCGGAGCGTGCCTATAACTATAGAGTACTATGTGTCCCTCTAGGAGTATTTTTATATTTGGCAAAGCAGGCCCCGCCGGGGCGTTCCCTATGCTGATGTACGTAGTGATCATTAGACTCGTCAGGCAAAGGGCTTTCAACTCGTACCTATATGACATGACCATTTTGGACGATTTTGGAATTTTGTCAAAAAATAATCGATAAATCGGTATTTGTCGATAAAACTTGTTAATTTATAATTAATTATGATCATTAAAAACATTAATTTCTGTTTGGGATCGATTCCTGATTCCCCCCAGCTACACCTGATCCGATAGTAGTAGTGCGCGTGGGAAGCGCTATTATTAGAAGACTCTACTATTAGTGGTGCGCGTTTATATATTTGTGCTATCTATGGGCCTTACTATTGGAGCGGCGCTTTTATTAGAAATTGTGGTATATCATGTCATTAGAGTTACTTGTTGTATTTTTCTTGGGTTTATTACAACGCAGATGAACACTGGACAGACCAGTAAAGAACCCATAAAGGGCCACATGCGAGGCAATCACCGGGAACTATGCGGTTTATGTTTAATTAGAAGGTCTTTCATAAGCTACATTGTACAACTTTCAGCTAGAGCTGCTTATTTCGTGTATGTAGTGAAGAGATTTATATACTAGTAACGCAATCACACAACACAAACACACGCAAACAGCCACACAACACGAATAGAGTAGAACACTCTCACAAAACAATCTTTCATCACTCTCCCTAACTGGGCTTCTGTGCCTGAGGGCCGTTGGAAACAAATTGAATTGAATTTGTTGCTGCCTCTGCTGACTCTTCCGATTCTTTATCATGAAAAACTTGTCTTGCTCTGCCACGTTGTTCGCTAATTCTCTTTCCAGCCACGTTCCTTCCTCTCTCTGCTTTTGCTTTCACGCATGAACCAACAACGCGACTAGCAAACGCAAATACACAATACAAACTAACGACCACACAGTAACTGGATATGCAAAACACTCACGCGCCATTGAAACAGAGTTTATGACTAGTAAACGCAAACACAACACAAACAAACGACACAGTAACTGGATGTACTAACACTCACTAAACAATCAATCATTCATCAGGTACAGGAGTCACGTT